>JAKSZT010054030.1:48737942-48794136 GCA_026826555.1 Tolypeutes matacus
CTATCTATCTATCTATCTATCTATCTATCTATCTATCTATCTATCTATCTATCTATCTATCCATCCTTGCACCATTTATTAAATAAACCATCCTTTTCCTTCATGAAATGGAAAAATATCAATTTTTTCCTACAATAAATTAAATTAAATTCCCATATACACTGAGATCTATTATGGACTCTCATTTCCATTCTGATCTATCGTTTTCTATTCCAAAACCATAGATTATAGATTTTCTTCAGTGTTTTAAAAAATTTGGTAAAACAATACTATTCTTTTTCATAATTCGCTTTTCCTGACATATTTGGGAGAAATGACATTTTTCTTGAATCAAATCTTGTCATCCAAGAGAAATATAATTCTTTCCATTTTTCTAGATCTTGTTTTAAATCCTTGTATCATATTTTATAGTTTTCCTCTTATAGGCCCTATATTCTTATTGTGAAATTTATTCTTAAATATCTTATTGCTTTTGTTGTTATTGTAAATGGCATTTCCCCCCATTTCCATTTCTAGCTGTGTGTTGTATGATTTATTTTTCATTTATGCAGCCTCCTTATCAAATTCCTTTTTTGATTATGGAAGGTTTTTTAAAAATGAGTATTTCTTGGGTTTTCTAGGTGATTTTTATTCTTATTTTTAAATATTTATACTGGTATTTCATTGTCTTATCTTACTGTATTTTCTAGAGCTTCCAAAATAATGTTTGCTTATAATAGTGATAGTGGACATCCTTATCCTTTTTCTAATTTTAATGTAAATAGCTCTATTTTTTAAAAAACATTTATTTATTTATTCCCTTCCCCCCATTGTTTGTGCTCACTGTCTGCTCTCTGTGTTTGTTCGTTGTGTGCTTTCTGTGTCTCCTCGTCTTCTTCTTTTTTTTTAGGAGGCACCAGGAATCAAACCCAGGACCTGCCATGTGGGAGGGAGGTGCCCAGTCACTTGAGCCACATTCGTTCCCTGCTTGCTGTGTCTCTTGTTGTGTCTTCTCGTTGCATCAGCTTGCTGCATCAGCTCGCCATGCCAGCCTGTCACGTCAGCTTGCTGTCCTGCTCCTCTTCTTTAGGAGGCACTGGGAACCTAACCCGGGGTCTCCTATGTGGTAGACGGGTGCCCAACTGCTTCAGCCACATCTGCTTCCCTTGTTTTTGTTTTTGTTTTTTTTTGCAAAGGAGTGAAGAGTTTATTAAGAAATAAGATAAGAAAAACAGAATGCAGCTCCAGACATGGTTGCAGGCATGCTGCTGGGTGAAGCATGCCCCTTGTTTTTGCTTTTAAGGAGGCACCAGGGACCAAATTCAGGACCTCCCATGTGGGAGGTGGGCACTCAACAGCTTGAGCCACATCCGCTCCCTGTAAATTGCTTTAGAGTCATTTTTAAAATGATATTTGGAGAAGCAGATGTGGCTTAAGTGATTGGGCTCCTGTCTACCATATAGGAGGAGGTCCAGACTTCGATTCCTGGGGCCTACTGGTGAAAGGCAAGCTGGCCTGCACAGGAGTGCTGGCCCACCCGGTGAGCTGGCCTGAGCAGAGACCTGGCCCACACAGAGCGCTGGCCCACGTGGAGTGCTGGCCCTTGTAGAGAGCTGGCACAGCAAGATGATGCAACAAAAATAGACACAGAAGAGAGACAATAAGAGACAAAGCAGACCAGGAAGCTGAGGTGGTGCAAGAGATTGAGTGCCTCTCTCCTGGTACTGCCTAAAGAAGGACAAGCAGACACAGAAGAACACACAGAGAGCAGACAGTGAGCGCAAAACAACTGGGGCGGTGGGGAGAGAAATAAATAAATCTTTTAAAAAAAAAGATATTTGCTGGGGAACAGATATAGCTCAGTGGTTGAGCACCTGCTTCCCATGTATGAGGTCCTGGGTTGAATCCCCAGTACCTCCTAAAAAATAAAAATAAAAAAAATAAAAATGATATTTGCTATCTTTGCTAAATAGTCTATATCATGCCTAAGTAGTTTCCTGTTAGTCCTGATTTAACTAAAATTTGTTATTAAGAATGGATGCTGAATTTTATCAGAACTTTCAGCAGCTATTGATAAAATTGTTTGCTTTTTTTCCCCATTTAATTTATTTAATTTATTGTTGTAATGAATTGTGTTTATTTACTGATGTTGAATTATCCTTATTATTCTGGAGTGTATGCTTGGTCATAGGATAAGTTCTTTTAATACACTGCTTTCAATTTGATATACTGGATTCTATTTGCTAATATTAAGACAGTTTTGCACCAATATTTGTAACTGATTTTGATGTATGGTGGGCTTTTGTTTTTTTACTCTGTTTAATTTTGGCATTAAGATTATACTGCCTTCATAGTTTGAATTACATTGGATTTATCTGTTCTTTAAAAGATAATAGCACATAGCTATGAGGCCATCTGGTCCTAGTACATTTTTAAAAAGTAAGCAGATATTTAAAGCCTTTTCAATTTCTTCAAAAGTAATTGGTCTATTCAACTCTTCTACTTTGTAATTTATATTGTCTTATATCCTTAAATTTGTCAAAGCTGTTGCCAGGGCATAGAATTTTTCCATTTGCTCTGCAAGGCATTATGGAGCTGGAACTAACATTTATTGAATAGCTGCTATGTGCCAAGCACTATGCCTCCTATTTTATTATTATTGTCACGTTTAAATGAATCCTTACATTAATCCTGTTGGGTGTGTATCATTATTCCCATTTTATAGATGAGAATATCAAGGCTCAGGAAAGTGAGGTGATAGACCCATAATCATAGACTAGGAAGTGGCAGAGGGAGCCATTTGAAACTCAGGTCTGTGTGATTTCAGAATTGGTGCTTTTATCACTTTCTGCCTTCTCCACATAGTTTCACAATCATTATATTCAATTATGGAATAATGATTGCTTGAGGAAATGCGTCATTGTTTTCTTAACTCTCCTCCCATTATTGAACATTAGGATAGTTTTCTGTTTTCACTATTTTAAATTAGTATAGAATAGAATATAGCTTTTTTTTTTTTCTTTCCATATTTAGGACATATTTTTCCTTAGGCTAGATTTCCAGAAGAAAATTACTAGGTTGAAGAGTATGATCATATTAATGAGTAACACATATATTGAAACGTACATTTTAGAAAGGAAAATAAAAACAGGATTATATAGAAATGTAATAAGACATTTCTGGAAAAGGGGCACCCTGTTCAGCCTTCCTACATTATGAAGCTCCCTTTGACATCTTCATTTTGCACTGAGAATCCTTCAATCTGTGTCCAGTAATTCTTTACTCTCCCCTTCATCTCCCTTGAATCTCTGCTCTTTTTTGAATAAGCAACTAGATGCTTCCACATTCCTTTCACCAAGTTAACATGGCTTCTACTCTCACCAACCTTTCTACTTTCTTTCCTCTTCCAGAACAGCAGCTCTGGCCTCTAAGAATACCCATCTAGGCCGTGGCAGACTCTTGGGAAGACACTGTTAAGTTTTTAGAGTTGACGATGAAGGGGACTGTAAACTATTTCTAGGTTCTTTAAACCACACCTGGTCATCAGGTAGGTCATGGTTTTCAATCTGTACTCTTTGAAGCCCCGAGCTTTCTTAAGTCTGCCTTAGGGACAAAGAGGAAGTCGCCAAGCTGATGGGGTTTCAGGCCCCTTCTCCCCTCCAACGAAAGTCTCTCTGTTCTTGTATGATTCATATATTGCAGCTTTTGTGGAAAGATTTCCTTTTAAGATGGGTTTCTGCTGTTTAAAAGCATAAGTTCTAAAGTTATTGATAGGGAGAAATATGGATATTGATACATTTCTCTCAAAAGTTATAGCCTGATTTTTATAAAGTTAATTCAAATATATTTTAAATAATAAAGTTAACAGAAACCTGAAGAATACAGAAAAATCTCTTGATCCTCTCCCAGACTGACCTAGAATGTATAACCACCCCACTCACCCCCGCCCAAACACACATAAAACCACGAAAACTTAGGTTTGTCTATTACTTTCCAATTACTGCTGTGACAGAAAAGGAAAGTTTGGCACTTTGGGGAATTAAAATTAATTGAAAGCAGACTTGAGTTAATTTCCATGCCAGTGTCCTTTATTGAATGGGTCTTCAGTGCACATTTCTAATTTAAAAGAATGAGAACTTTTCATGTTGGGGGGAGCGTGATGAGGAAATATTTTCCCCTGAAACTAAAGTTATTCATCTGGGCGAATCCTGCAGAGGTTTTCAGCCTGTATGATCTTTGTTATGTAGAAAAATGCTTAAAACATAAATTATTAAAAGGGTTCCCTTTTTCTTTTTTCTCTTTTCCCTTCCTCCCTTCCTTCCTTCTTTCCTTCATTCCGTCTTTTCTTCCCCCCTCTCTTTCTCTCTTTCTTATTACTATAGAGCCTAAAAGCTACATATTCTTTATGACATGTTTGTATGCACTTCACAGTTTTCAAAGCTGTCTCTCATATATTATCTTACTTGATCATCATGGGCAGGACATGTTACCATTCATTTTATTCAGAAGGAAACTGCAAGTCCAAACAATTAAGTATTTTGCCAAAGTGACACAGTAAGTAGCTCTAAGTAATACCATTATTCTTTTTATGATTCCATATCTTCTATAAAACATCTTTACGCCACAGTATTCCAAGGTTCTGTTATATAAGGAATTACTTTTGCTATCACATCAATTGCTATGTGGGCTCTGATAGCTATTTGAGAAAACAGATTGAATGGATTAAAAAAATGAAAAAAGTTCTGGCAAGTCTGATGAGATAAACTGAGAGAAAGATAAAAACTACAAAGAATAAAAGAGGGATGCAACCACAGATTCAGAGGCTATTAAACATTTTTAAATGTTAGGTGCAATTTATTGTCTATAATTTTGAAAGCTAGATGAAATGGACAATTTTCTAGAAACTATAAATTACTGAAATTTATTTTAAAAACTGTAGAAAAGTTGACTAGAACAACCATCTATAGAAGAAATTGAAAGAGGGATCAAATATTTATCCTTAAAATAAGAAATGACCCCAGAAAATATCACAGGAAGGTTCTATAAACAAATATGATAACCTTATTTAATCCATACCAGAGCACAGAGTACATGTAAATCTGTTAAATCCATTCCATGAGGTTCTGGTAAGAAAACCACTCTAGGATAGCCCCAAAATGTAGATTATAAATATGCAAATATTCTAAATAAAATATTAAAACACAAAAATACAGCACTATAACCAGGAGAGTATGTTCTAGAACATAAAAATAGTTTGATGCTTATAAATCTATTATTATTATTGATTAAGCAATATTATTTGGGGTTGAATTATGCCCCCCACAAAGATATTTTGAAGTCCTGACCCCAGTACCTCAGAAAGTGACCTTTTCGGAAATAGAGTCATTGCAGTTGGAATTAGTTAAGTAAAGATGAGGTCATACTGGAGTAGGGAAGGCCCTTAATCCTATTTGACTGTTGTCCTTATAAGAAGGGAAGAAGATACAGACATACGAAAGAAGACAGCCATGTGAAGCTGGAGGCAGACATTGCAGTGGTAAATCTACAAGCCAAGGGACACCAGCGATGGCTGGTGGACACAACAGGCTAGGAGAGGCAAGGAAGGCGTCTTCCCTACAGGTTCCTGAGGCAGTGAGGCTCTTCAGGCACTTTGATTTCGGACATCCAGCCTCCAGAACTAAGACAATAAATTTCTGTTCTTTTTCAGTCACATAGTTTTTGGCACTTTGTTTAAGGAGCCCTGGAAAACTTAATCCAAGAAAACAAAGGGTACAGTGTGACCCTTAGAAGCAAAATGGTAAGGCGATGAGACAATTTTCACAATCTGTAGATACGCAAATATTTAAAATGAGGATATCTTAATGGCAATGTTACCTTTAAACATCTTCTTCCCAAAATGTGTATAATAAAATCATACTTGCATATGTAGCAGTTTAAAGTGTCAAGGGCAATTACAGCAGAATTAAAATAGGTCTCAGTCACCAGACCTCCCAAACAATAAGTAGCCTTATGAAGGGTCGTTGGTCCTCCAGTTAGCCTCCTACTAGATCTTTTCTCAAATACAGGAGTTGCTAGAAACAGGGTGGCCTTGCCCTGAAGCAGGGCATAGGGCCATCCTCACATCCTTAGCTAACTGCCTGAAAGCTAGTTCCCCCACCAAACTGGGAGCACCTGCTCCTTTGTATTCCCAGGCTCTAGTTAGGAGCATGTGCTCAGCAAATGCTTGTGGAAGTGAACTGAATTCTCATCCAATAGACTACTAGGGAAACATGCATTCTACTGTAACTTGCTTCACATAAACAATAAGGAAACAGTGGTAAATATATTAAAAAGCCTGGAAATGATTGTTAGGTGAGAAAAAAATCCTATTTTATTTTGTCTAGCAAAGTTTCACTGGCAGAAATATATGCCCTGTGCTCACCACTGGGCTTGAAGAACCAAGGTAGTGGAATTTCCTAATGAATGGACCCAAAACAAAACTGGTAATAACTGATGATCCACCACGGCCAGCAACCCCAGAAAGCCCAAAGCCCATGAGACGAAGGGTCGAAGCATAGGCGGTGGACCATCTCGGAAGCACCCAGAAGGTTCTTTACCTCAGATTATGGAATTACAAAGCTCCTCCCACCCCCATTCCAGTGCCATGTGAATTTTTTGTCCATGGAATATCAGTCAGGATAGAGTAATTTGGTTGTGTTGATATGTATCAACATCAATCAGAAAAAATCACACCAACATGTTATCATACACACAAAACAACCCACTGGCTAGAGACAATTGTTTTTAGTTTAAGAATGCTTTATTTAAGTCCTCAAAACTTATCAAAAGTTTCAGACCATATTACTTCCAGGGACCCGTCTGACTCATTTTGATGTCCCACATAAATGGGTCAGAACCTGATTTTGTGAGCCTGAATGCTTCGGGGGCTCCCCATGGTCTGGGAGGCTTGCAGTGCGCTTGGGAGTCAGGCAGATGAGCCCATTTCCTCTCTCATCTGGTTTGACTCTATCTGACCTCGACCTTTCACACTGGTTCTCTCCCTGATCTCATCTGAATGGGAATTAAGGACCTCTGGATACCAGTATTGACCAGTATTGCCTGGATACAAGGTAAATACTTAAAAAGAAGATGTTAAGTGACTGCCACTATATAGTCACTAGGTCAGTATTGCATAGAAGAGAAGAAAGACAGTGGAGGGAAAGCACCCTGGGCTCCAGAGAGAGCTCCCTCCAATCCTGGGGATGACTCTAATACGCAGAGGGGTATATTCACATGGTAAAACTTTAACTAGTCCTCAGGAAATATTCCTCTTGTTGAAGTACAGACAGTAGCCCATCTCACAAGATCTGAATTAGGTGGCAAGGCCACTTGAGGCTTTTGGGGTCCCAGAAAACCCCATGCTTAAAGCCAATCCATTCCTGTGTATGTAAACCTATTGTAGTTGGAACCTATTGATTTAAATACCTTGGTTAAGGGCCTTTGATTAGATTGCCTGACCCAGGGTGCATCTTAATCCTCTAACTGGAGTCCTTTATAAATGGAGGAATAAAAAGCCAAAGCCACAGACACAGGGGGAAGAGCTGCAGAGACAGAGAAGCCTCCAGGAGTTGAAATCAATGGACTCGGGAGAGAGAAAAGCCACAGAAGGAGCAGCCCAAAGCTGAAAGCCATGAGGCCCAGAGGAGAGAGGAGAGATGAATGGATGCTGTCATGTGCCTGATTGCCCATGGCTGCAGCTCGGGGAGAAAGGATCTCCTGGTGATGCCTTCATTTGGACACTTTCACGGCCTCAGAACTGTAAGCTTTTAGCCTAATAAATCCCATTGTAAAAGCCAACCCATTTCTGGTATATTGCTCCCAGCAGCTTTTAGCGAACTGAAACAGGTGGCTGAGTTAGTACCTTGTGAAATAGATCATCAGTTACCAAAGCCTATTTTAAGTAAGAGGAGAAACCAGGTTACTGCTATCTCTCTTGGGAGAATGCTTGTCATAGTTCAGATGAAACGATATCCAATTTGGATTTGCCTTTGGCACTTTCAGAACTGCTAGGAAGCAGAATAGTGTAAAAGCCAATCTTCAGAATGACTGTAAATTTCTCACTGCCTCCCAGTGACTGACTCCCAATGAACAAAGATTCTGGGAATTGGAAATCCTTGACAAACCTTGCAAATCCATCACCTCAGCTAGACAAGGGTCAGCAAATGTTCACTTCCCACTAAAACAGTCCACCCACAGGCCTCATGCATGTCTACCTGAGGATCACCATCCCCTCAGGGCCCCTTCCTGAAACCCTCTGACCTTTGCCAGCCCAAGTCCCGATCAACCTTCAAAGGGCAGCTCAGGTCTCATGCCCTTCATGATGTCTGCCTTGGCCATTGGCCTTCTCCTCGGCTGTTCTCTGTCCTCACTAAGGCAGGGATCATCTTATAACCTATTATTACTACAGACTGCAGCAGCATAGTGACCTAGATAGAAGAAATGTTCAACATTTTTAATTGGTTGATGAAAAGTGTAAGGTCTTTGTTAGATTGAGTATTTCTTTTACAATCTCAGCTGAGTGCATGATTACCCACAGCAGGGGCACATTGAACCCAGCCAATGAGTAATTTTTTTTACCACATCTGGTAAGTTTGGGACAGGGACAGGGAGAAGAGGCCTAGAGACATTCCAAAAAGAGACCAAAACCCATTGGGGTTTGTATTGTTAAGAAGCTATAGTCTGATTCTTATGTCTCTTGTTGCATTATTTCAATTTCCCTTTTGGAACAACCTGAGACAGAAATAAGTAAATAATAATAGAATGGTACTCCAGCCTCTTGCCTTCAAACTGAATTACATACTTCTCCCATCCCCAATAGATGGGAGCAATCCTGTTCTTAAGAACCTTTAAAAGTACATAGAAAGACCCTAAACAACCTCACTTGAAACCTATTCTAGGGCTGCTTAAGCATACAGTAAGGAAATTATTCACTATGCATATTATGCCCATTTCATCTGGTTCTAATATCACTGGAAAATGATTCCCTTCCATGAAGGCAAGTCCATCTAACAACATCCTTGAAAAAATAGGCCTTTTTTTCCATCTCTTAGTATCCATGGTGCTCATTCTGTTTTTAGTAGAAGTACAATAAAAGTTTGTTGACAAAGATGATAAATCTGCCCAAACAACCCTCCTAGATGATCCCAGAGATTATTTAGCACATGATCCTCCTCCAATTAAAACAAATCTGTGTTCTGCCTCCTAAAGTCAAGACTTATAGATTTAGAGTATAGAGAAATATTTGGCCTCAGGAAATCCAGGCTGGGAGAGTAGCAGAAAGGGCTTTACTGCCGTAGGCCCTTCTGGGCATTTTCAAAGTTAGTCATAAATAGGATGGTCTGCGATGGCTTAGCCCTTTATATCTAATATTTATTGGATATCTATATCATACATATAGATATGATTCTAATGTTTAGGATTTAGAGGCAGGGGTAGCACTAGGCAAAGTCACTCCTTTTCTCCCTTCATTCACTTGGGAACTTACCCTAGAAACCCTATTGCTTGGGACTTGCCCACTTCTTCCTCCCTCCTAACACCTAATGGACCAGCATTGACCCCCTAGTATCTGCCATTTATCTGCTTGGGAATCCATGCTCTTGGTCTCTCCTGGTCTCAAAACAAATTATATGCTAGGCAGCGAAAGAACCAGTAAACACAGTGTGAATCTTAAAAAAAAAAATTCCCAACTCTAAGAAAGCAGAATTTACAGCCCAGCCCTGAAATCTTTAACTCCTCCTACACATTGTTTAGCTTAGGCCCTTCCTCTAACTCAGGGGTTCTTAACAACGGGTCAATGAGCTTGAATCGAAATTCAAAAAAACATTATTCTTGTGGGGACGTGATGGTACAGGTGTGATGTATTTATTAAATAACACACAGTATAGTGTGGACTTAGTAAGGGGTCCGTGGTTTTCACCTGACTGGCAAAGGGGTCTGTGGAACAAAAAAGGTTAAGAATCCCTGGTCTAACTTGTGGTTTGTGAGCCTAAAGTGAGAAATATGGTAAATCTGGATATGAAGTTCACCTGTAAAACAGATCCCTTAAAATCCTGTAAATTCAGTTATCATAGTTGTTTTTTTTTTCAATTCCCTGTTAATAAATATAATCCCCATTGGGATTAAATAAAATTAATAAATAGATGCAGTATGTTTGGAAATTCATTAAAATGTTAAAAATGGAATGTTTGGAATCACAGAAAGAGAGGAAACTCCTTTATGAAAATCCTGGGCCGTAGAAGCATGGGAAGGAGGGCCTGTGTTGGAGCGCAAGCTCTCATTCACCTCCACCAAGGCCTACTTCTTTTCTATCTCTTGGCAACTTCAGGGTTGTTTAAAATTTACAACCTATCAGCATGCGTTAAGGATAAAAAAAAAGTGCTTAGGCTTCAGCCTCAGCTTAAATGTCACCTTAGAGAGCCTCTCCCTGGCCACATAAGACGGGGCTCTCCACCACTCCCATCTCCCATCTCCCTTTCATTGTTTATCCCCCCACACCCCCCCAGTATTTGTTGCCAAATGACAATGTTATATATTAATTTGTTCATTGACCATCGCTGCCTGCCTCTTCAATCTCATGGGGTCACAGACAATTTTGTTCAAACACTCTGCATTCCCCAAGGTCTAAGATATATATAGATATAGATATAGATATAGATATAGATATAGATATAGATATAGATATAGATATAGATATAGAGATATATAGGTTATATATATAGATATAGATATAGATATATAGTAAGCTCTGCATAAGTACTTGTTGGATAAATGAATAAACCGATCTTTCTAGTTCTGAAAAGCAAACCAAAACAAAAATGCTTAAGTATAAACAAAGGATTTAGCATATAGTGATAAAGAAAGTCAGAGCTAAAACATTCCACGGAGATCTGCCAGCCTGGCCTTGTCATTTTACAATAAGGAACAGGAGGTCCAGAGAGGCTCAGTGACTTGACTAAATCACGGGCTCCTGTGTCATACCTGCCCTTCCTGGGTTTTTCAGGTTATCCTGCTTTGACAGAAATAATAAAATGGTTCACAACAGAGTCCCAACTTCCTGCATAAATATGGTAATTTGATAACACAGCTTTAATATCAGTGAGGTGAGCTTCATATATGTGAAATGAAATGCCTGGCAGGTCAGGCCTCTTGCCCAGATATATCACCCTCACTGCCTGTCATCACCACCATAAAAAAATCATTCCTTTGGATTTGAGAGATATCCTGGGAACACACCTTACTCTGGTAAGAGCAAACACCAGCTAGTTGAGAGCAACACTGAGAGCCAAGCAGGTGCCAGTGGGGTAGGGAGAAGGAATCCGAGCTCCACTGTCTGCAAGATCAAATCTCATCTCCATGGTTTCAATAGCTTTGATCTTGGGGAAACTTAACCTCTCTGAATCTGGTTTCTTTTGGAAAATAGAAAATTAATCAAATGAGTTAGTGAAGGAAGCTCAGTCTCTGTGTGATAAATAGTAGTGATTATTACTATCCTTTGCAGTTTTACTTAGGACAAAGCTGGAAGCTCAGCCCTGCCCTGAAATCAATAGAGATAAAAGAAAAAGCAAATGTTGAGTTCTGAGGTCTAGATTCAAAGATCCTCAAGGAGGGTAAAGGGGTGACCATGTATTAGGCGTCTCTGCAGTCAACAGGCAGGAGCCAGAATCGAGGTCTTGTGACCTGAGCTGTGTCCTCAGCCCAGCTGTGGGCAGGGAGGGAGTCCACCAGTAATTGGTTGCTTGGCAACCTCTGGTCTGAAGATGGGGTTAGAGCTGGATTGATGAGCTGCCCATGCACCAACCTGTGAGCTATGCTAAACATCCCTGGAAGTGTAATGAGAGAGAGAAAAACGATATTTATCAGGTCTTCTCTCAAAGAAAGCATCTTGTGTGACTGAAAGGGATGCTTTGATGAACTCTTTGAGGGTGTGTGTGTGTGTTTGGGGCAAGGGTTGGATATCTGAAAGGCAAATTTGCATAGCAACAGATGGTCACCGAAAAGCCTTCTAAGAAGAGTGAGTCTGGTTTTCTTGTGGAATTTTTGTTTTGCTGAGTGGTATGGCCAGTGTGAGGTCAAAACTGAACTGCTAATGGCCCTAGAAGGGAGGCTGAGCACTGCCTCGCAGGTGCCCCTTTTCCACCCTCTCCTCTGTTCAGACGTTCAATACTGTGAGAAACTCCACTTGAACCAATGCCAGATATTTAGTCTGACTAAGGTATCCAGGTATCTTGACTCACCTCTGCCTGTGGAAACTTAATTTTAAATTTCTGGAGGCCCATCTCACAAACCCCAGCTCATCAGCTCTACAAATCACTACCTCACCTTGTCTCCTGGGGCTTCAACCCAGGTGTCCCTGTAGCCAGTTGGATTCAAGTTCATGTAATCATGCCAGCCATAACAGCTCGTGACTAGTCTAGCTGAATTTACTTGATTTATTTCTCTACTTTATAGTATTTCAAATAAAATTTTATAATAGTTAAAAGTAATTCAATTGTGTAGAGGATCAACATTCATGCATTCCATTCATCCCAAGCATTTTATGCCTCTACGCCTTTGTTCTTCCCATCCTCGATACTTCAAATATCTTTTCTTACCTAATGAAATATTTCTCATCCTTCAAGGCTCACTTCAAACACCACCTTCTCTATGAAGGCTGCCCAGATCTTCTAAGTCACAATTAGTCCATCCGTCTTCTACTACCCTCTCATACCATATTTTTTTCCCGTTAGGAATTGTAAGTAATAGTCTTTATGTCTGTTTTCCACTCAACACTACAAGCTCCATTAAGGCAAAGACCATTTCTTATTCCTATCCCATAGCACCTGGCACATACCTGGTGCTATCAAACTAGAGTGCTGGACTGGAAGCCTTAGGGTAAGCATCTCTTCATAGCAACAATTTTACTCAGTGGTAAGCAATTTTTAAATTAGTATGTATTTTTAAATGCTCAGATATTTCATATAGAGAGGGGTGCAAAATTAGCTTGAGTGTCAAAGATAAGTAAATTTATATCATTTGTGCACACTCTTCCAACCTGTGAAAAATTTGAGAATTTTTGCACTGGGTACTTAACATGTTTATCCCAGCTAAATTGAATTCCAGGGATGCTTATGCCAAATGATTTCTTTCCCTAAAGAAAAGAACACAGAACTTTATTTTTTTCATATTAATGGCAAGGAAGCCCAATTTTTAAAAATTAATGAGCTGGAAAAGGCAAATGGTAAAATCAACATTATTTCATCTAAACTGAAAGGTTTATGTTAACAAAACCTCACTATCTACACATGTAAACTGAAATCTTTCAGAGCACTAACTTTTAGCAAAGACCAAATGCTTCTTGGTATTTAAAAATAATTTTACAAGATACATTGTACACAAAAAAATAGCATATACAACATACATTACAGTTTAGTCTTTGTAGCCTTTATATCATCTGATAAGTAAAATTTTAAATTGATAATAAAAATATGTATTTATTAAGTAAAATATCCCTGATGAGACTTTAGTCTCACCTTTATTATGAAGCCACTGCAAGAAGTAGGAGCTGAGACTAATGCTGGATTTTCTTTAGTTAGGTATATTAGGTTAAATACAGCCAAATAAATATTAACAAGTTCTGACATTATTTGTAAGCCTTGCTTTACACTACAGATGCTTTAAAATCTAAATTATATTTTAGTCAACTAGAAATAGTTACAAAAGCAATACATGCTCAGTACAGAAATTTTAAGAAAAGGACCCATTTTACTCTCTTTCCTTTCCCTGCTCGTTGCAAGAGGAAGGGCTAAGGGAAACCAAAGTTCCCATTTGGAGTTACTGGAGCAGTGTGGAAAACCAGGAGTACCTGAGTGACTGATATTAGCTTGGCTGTGCTTGGGACTCACCACAGCGAGGTGGCAGATGGGTGCCCAAATTTTGAGTTTTAATTATAGCCCTTTTGCTTTACAAATACAGCTTCAGCACTTTATTCTCCCAATTTCCCTTATAAGAACAATGACCTTCCAGTCGATTCCATTTGATTTTGGCAATTTATCTTTGAGCATATTATTTAGTCTATGATCCCCAACGGGTCTGAATCAAATGGTCTTATCTGCTTTTTATATCTTATTCCATGGTCCAAATTAATATTTCCATGACCATTTACGTAATTGTTCGTTAACTACAGAATTTTTATCTACCTATGAAAATCTTGATTAAGATCACCGAATTCCAACATCCTAACACAACAGACAACCCCTTCATGACACGGCATTTGCCTAGCTCTGCAGACTCTTCTTCGGTCATTCCCAATACACATCCTGGGCTCCAACCACAAGGACAGGCTTGCCATCTCTGTCCTTTCTACCTTCTGGGCTTTACAAATGCTTTTTCCTCAGTGGACATCCTCTCCCTGCCCAGGTTAGGTGGCAGAGTTCTAGTGTCCTTCAAGGTTCTGTGCCATCATCTTTCCTGCCTGTTTTTCTTGACATGACCTGGTAGACTTAAGCTTTTCTCTCCTGCCCTGGCACCTTGTTCACACTTTTATTACAGCATTTATGTTAAATTATTAATTTAAAAGTCCCTTTCACTTCTATAACATCAGGTGTCCATATACTTTCAGGATGTTCATGAATTCCTGAAACACAGGCAAAATTTTATGTAGGTTCATGTTCTTCTGGGGAGAGTGTTCAGAGCTCATGTCTGACTCTCAAAGGAGTCCATAATTACTCTTTCAAAAATAAATTAAGAACCATTGCACTAGGATTATGAGTCCCTAGGAGATAAGAGTGCTATTCTTCTTTGAATCTCTACATTTAGATGCCTAACATTAACTGAATGAGTGGGTATTTTAGTTATTGTTTAAAAGTAGATGTTTATTCTAGTAAAGATATATAATTAATTCTACTTCCTTTATTCAATGATTTTTTTTTCAAGCAGACAGTGAAAGTACACTGGACAGAGGAAAGATATGGCAGAATTTATATCATACTACTTACTAAGAGTGGTTATGCTTGGACAGAAGGATGGTGATGGGGGTGGAATGGGCTTTCATGTTTTACTTATACTCCTCTGTCTTGATCAAGTTTGTTTATTTTACAATGAGCACTTTGTAGTTTTGGAATTAAAAAATATGTATTTTAATCTATGGAACTTTTTTCTTCAGTGTATCTAACTTCCAATCCCAGCCCTGCTACTTAGTTTTGTGACCCTGGGCAAATTACTAAACCTTTATAAGCCTAAATTTCCTTAACTGTAAAATGGGATAATACATACCTACCCACATAGTTATTGCATGACAAAAAAAAAAAAAAAAAAAAAAAAGGCCAGCATGTAGTAGGGATTCAATAATATTGGTTGAAAGTAAATATTAACTCTTAAGGTTTTTTTTGTAATCTTCAAAGACATCCCCTATAGCAGAACTCAACTGAGACATAGTTCATCATTGTCCCAATACTGTGGGTAAACATTCATGAGTGCAGTAAGAGCTGGAGGAAACATGGCTGGTTTAGAAGGTGGCTCTTAGCCCCATCTGCTGCTTTGAAGCAAAGAAGGGTTATAAAATTCTTCTAAGTAATTTATGATACTTGTACCTCATGGATGATCAATGGTTTAAACTAAGGGTCTCAGTTTATCTGTGTCCTTACTAGAAACAAGTTCTTTGCCATTTCACTCCCCTTGTGGCCAGTCTCCACCAGTAGACATCACACCATGTTTTGTGGCATCGTCTTCCTGATGTCTCTAGAGGTTCTGTAAAAAACAAAATGCCATTGATAATGACAGCTACCTTGTCTTTTTTTCTATAATTTTTAATAAAAATTTTCATTACATACGCAACACATTTTCATTGTTGAAAATTTCTAAGAGTTCAGGCAAATATAGAGTAAAAAGTAAAAGTGCTTGTTTTACTGTCTTCTCATTGGTACAAATAGGCACTATCACCTCAGAATTTGTGAGTATCTCTGGGGTGATTAATACAAACGAAATAAAATTTAAAATTTAAAACATAGCTGAAGTACTATAACATGGCTTAGGGAGGCCAGGGACTTTGCTGAATCAGAAGAGTTTTCAAAACAGTTCATCTGACCCTAAAATATTGAGAGTCACAATTTTAGAGCTTTTTTTCTAAGTATCCCACATTAAATAAAATCACTTCAAGTCACAAGTGGAAAGTTTGTAATAGGTTTTCCTGTAGGGGTTAACTGAGGTGATACACAATCAAAATTATATATAGGTTCTGCGGCGACATTTCCGGCGGGACTGTGACTTCCCACCCGAGACGTCCGTTCCCTGGTGGCTCAGCGCTGACCCTCGGGAGAGCGGGGCAGCAGCTGCAGGCCTGGTGTAGTCTCCCACCTGGACAGAGTGAAAAGAGAACAATGCAGAAGGAGCCCAGCTCACTAGTGCCTTTACATTGGTTTGGCTTTGGCTATGCAGCACTGGTTGCTTCTGGTGGGATCATTGGTTATGCAAAAGCAGGTAGTGTCCCATCCCTGGCTGCTGGGCTCTTCTTTGGGGGTTTAGCAGGCCTGGGTGCTTATCAGCTGTCTCAGGACCCAAGGAACATTTGGGTTATCCTAGCTACATCTGGATCTTTGGCTGGCATTATGGGAATGAGATTCTACCACTCTGGAAAATTTATGCCTGCAGGCTTAATTGCGGGTATCAGGTTGCTGATGGTTGCGAAACTTGGAATTAGTATGCTCAGTAGACCCCATCAGTAATAGTCATAACTCAGCTTGGACTCATAATGAAGAATTAAAAATCGCCAAACTCCCACTATTTTTAATATATTTAGTGAAATAAATACAGCATTTTTATATATTCTGACATTTTACTAAAAACAAAGCCAAATATTGATATTGAACTTTGTGGGAGGAAAAAAAAAAATCATTCATCATCAATACAACCCTACAGAGTTGGCAAGTATATAACACAAGAGCTAATTATTATTATACTCTTATGCAATTTGATTCTTGTATATTGATGTTCTTCTTTCTGTATCTAGTGGTAAAATCTCAAAGGGTGAAATGTTAGGTGTTAGTGTTAGGGGTCCTGAAACCCCACTCAGTTGAACAGTGTGAAAAAAATGTCTTATGAGATTTAGAATGTCTGTTGTTATGCTCATCTTAGAGCAAAGACCTAACTTGAAATTACGTTAAATGAAATATGAATGAAAATAAAGTTTTACTCTAAATAAAAAAAAAAAAAAATTATATATAAATCTATTTGAAGCACATTCTATGATTTATGTGCCCCACCCCCCAGTAGTATAGCTGGTTCCAAGGAAGCTATATGTTTTATTTATTTCTCATTTTCTGAAGTCTCTTGGGCAGAAGCATCGACAAAGTCACTGAATCTTTTTGGGCTTTGGTTTCCTGGTCAGTACTTGCCTAGTAATAATGCTCCCCTCACAGGGTAGATGTGAGGACTGAGGGAGATGAAGGCTGGGGGGAGGTGAGCTGGGTGTGGAATGACTGTTACTTAGTCACCTTTGTCATTTTTGTCAAGGGCTTGCCCTTTATCCTAGGTGAATCTAAGTTTATTCCCGGCTTGACTTGCTCTTTATTTTCCCCCTCACTTTACAGAAACTTTTTCAGGTACGTTTTTGTGCATAATGTTCTACTTTGCCCTGAAGGAATATAAGAGACAACATAAGGCTTGGTACTGGCTCTGTAGACATGCTAGTTGCCTCTCAATATTCATTCTTCCGTCCCACCCAGCTAAAAGACTATTCTTCCTTGCAGCTGGCTGTAGCCAGATTTCTACCATGAGGTGTAAGTAGAAGTGGTATGAGCAACCTCTGGAAAGTGTCCTGAAAAGAGAGAACACGCCTTTTCTTCCTAGTCCTCCTCCCTGCTGGCTGGACACCAGTGAGAGAGACGAAACCTGCACAACCTGAACTATGAGGCAGAACCGTAAGGATGGCAGAACAGCAAAGAGCTGGATCTCTCACACCAAGCAACTGATCTCACAGCTCTGGATGGCCTCTCCTGGGGGTGGGGGGGTGCGGGGGTTTGTTTAGTTTAGTTTTTTCCTATGTGAGAGGGAAATAAAAATCCAGCTAGTTTAAGCCACTATTATTTTGGTTTTCCTGTCACATACAGATGAGAGCCCCACGCTTCCTGATAGACTGGCCCTCTAAGAAGTTATCTAGAAGCAGGAACCAGTTTTGAGTTCCCGTTGAGTCTATGTGTGTGTGTTCCACTTATTAACAAAAATTTCTCCACACTTCAGAAGCCCTTGTTTTTACCCTTTTCCCCTTGCATTCCCCATATTTTGGATATTACTCATTTGAGCTCTTCAGATCAAAACTTAGAAATGAGGCCATTCAATTAAGGAAGAAAGAAAGTAAGTTTGGCTAAAATAAAGTTTTTAGTTTGTGTGTGTGTGTGTGTGTGTGTATTATAGGAAAAGCAGAGTTCATTTCCATCCACAAGCCTTTATTAAGCACATACTATGTCCAAGGCATTGTGCCAAGTGCTGGCAGAAGTACAAAGAGAAAGACAACATTGTCCCTGCTTCAAGGAGCTTACAGTATAGTAGGAAAGGAAAAACTGTGACAAGCACAGTAAGAAAAGTATAAAGCACCTAAAACTTTCAGAGCAAAAATGATGAGTTTCATGAAGAAATTTCTGGGTTTTGAACAATATGTAGAAATGGTAAAAAAGAGGATCAGCAAAGGAACAGAGGAAGAAAGTCACAAGGCAGAGATGAATTTAGAGATCCTGGGGGACATGGAAGAAAGAGTAGAAGGTAAGGCTGGGAACAGATAGATATCTCCTTTGGAGCCTGGTCTGCAATGTAGAGAATAAGGAGTCACTGGAAGCTTTTCAGCAGGGGAGTAAAAAAATCCTGTCTTCAGTAGATAACTCGAGGCACTGTAGAAGCAATACTGGCTGCCAAGGGGCCAGGTGGTAGGCACCTTCAAGAGCTCTAGTAAAAGGCAATGGTGGCCCCATTAGGGCCGTGACTATTGGAAAGGCAGGGGGGGCACAGTCATGCGTGGCATTTCGCAGGTTATTCTGCCTGGGAAAAACAGTCGGATTGTAACTCCCGGATTCAGGAGTGGAAAATATAGCCATAAAATAATTTTTAAAATTACTCTAAACTTACTTCAGCTGGGAAACGAAAAGGAGGCTGTAATAATGAACTTATTGGCTGTATAATTTCAGCAGAGCCTTAACTGTGTTCTCCCTAGATGTCAATTGAGGGTGCCCTGAGTGGCTCTGCTGGCACTGTCCTGAAAGGAGGTAGGGAAAGATTATAGTAAAGTATGCTCAGCAAAGAAGTGTGGCCATCTCTTCTTTCCCCTTGTTCATCCTTTGCCGGAGTGTTACAGTGGATGGCTGGTGTTTGGATACCTCATACATCCAGGTGCTTCTGCTTCTCCTCAGTGATCCCTTTACCGGCTTACGCACCTTCTCCACTCACTACACCCACCCACACACCCCATTAAAAAAATCCACTGCAAATTTAAGAGTAGGAGGAATCTTTCTAGAGAGAATAAGAATTTTCTAATATTTGCCTCTTTATTGTTCACTAAAATCATGTCAACGTAGCCTGAGGAAACTGGAATGCAATGGCATAAACTCATATAAGGACATGTATCCTCAAATAGCCTTTGAGATTAGTAGGCCCCGAACAAAAGTCCTAAACAGCTACTCCCTCATTCTCAGAGGATAAATTCTACAGATTTCCTCAAATGGACAAATTCAAGTGTCTGAGTGTTTGCTCATTTGCCACTTTCTATTTTTTTACTTTTCTGGTTATATCAGGAAGATTTACATGGGAGTTAGTACCTATTAACTTCCCTTTTATTGAGAAGGAGAGGTCCCAAACCTCAACAAGGCAGGAGCAGATATCAAAATAATCGTGAACTGATTGATCAGAAGGGTGTCCTGTGTAATATTTAGCAATTTATGGTTTACTTAGTTCATCTTCTCTGGGACACCCAAAGTACCTTACAAATAAAAGAACAAAGGCTCTAACGGTGATTGCTGGCGCTTTGGAAAGGCACAGTGATTAGTCAAGTCCTTGGGGAATGGCAGCAGGAATGTGATTGTCAGAACCGTGGACACTGGCTAAGCTGTGTTTCACTCTCAGGCACACTGGGTGTGTGCCGTGGGGAGGTGCTCAATGGGAGAATTAGCCTCTTCAGTATTGTCCCTTGGAGAATACTAGAAGGAATTCTTAACTTAAAGTTTCTTACATTTAAAAAAAACCCAGAAATTAAGAAGAATTTTGAACAACTCATACTCTAGTTCTAAAAGTCAAAAACAAGTATTCTTGGCCTGGGGCCCATGGATACAGTTTCTAGGCACCTGGAAATCTCCTGAAATTGTATGTGAATTTTTGTGTGATTTTACATGTTTTGCTGAGAAGGTGGACTGGTTTCTAAAAATTCTCAGAGGGATCCTTGACCCACAAGAAGGTTAAGAACCACTGTCTTTAAAAAACAAAGCAAAACAGTTGTTTGCGCGTTGCTTGGGGTTCCCTAGCGGGCTGCGATATTGATGGATGCTCCTCTAAACGGAGGAAAGGGGGGAAAGGGGAGGGAGAATAAGGAGACTCCAGGAGCCGTGTCAATTCTGTCCCAAATCAAATCAAGCAAATGTATGGGAGATTTGTAAAAGGGACTAAACCGCTAAGGTTTAGTTTTAAAACACGTCATTTATATTTGTATTAAAAGTTTAACACTTGTATGATAATCTTCCTTTCAAAAGCCTCTGAGTTTCAAAATGATCTAGACTGCATTTTCAGAGCCCATAGTATCACCAAAAATTTAGATGTTAACAGCTAAACTCGTGGAAACTGGTTAGAACAAACGTGTGTTCAAAAAAGGGTATTTCTATAGCATAAATTTCTGGTCATTTATGCTGAGTCTTTCAGAAGTAGCCTTCAATGAAAGAGCTATATCATTTGAATCAATATAACAGTATGATTTTGTATTGAAAGGAGCTATTTAAAAAAATAAAACAAAGATACAAAAATGAATTTCTGTATTTAGAATGTATTTACTATTGTTTCAGCATATTAAAGCCCATTTAATTAAATACTAATTATAATGGAACCCTCTCACAGAAAGAATAAAAAGCTTTTAAGTGAAACCCAATTCTCATCACGTCCCCCAAACCCCGCAGTGCTTAGGATTAAGTTTCACTAATGTCCCTTAATTAATTAATCAGAACACAATTTTAATCAGCACACATTTTTTCCAACATAAAGAAGTGACCTCTGACAGAATTCTCTATCCTTTTTCTGCTTTGCAAAAGGCATAAAACAAGGGGGAGGCGGTGGGATATATGGGAATCCCTTTTACTTTCAATGTAATTTTTCTGTAATCTAAAATCTCTTTACAAATAAATTTTATTATATAAAAAATGCATAAATCAACCTCCCTGAATTCCTAGTCTTGTTCATTCTTTAATTATACCTATTCCCAAAGAGGCATGTACATGTTGGAATTATGCTGCCTTGTAAATGAATCCTACCATCCTTTCTTTAAGACTGCTCTCAAAATTTAACCCAGTTTTAACTAAATATGCAAATATGCCAAACTCTTCAGTCCTCAAAATATTTCATTAGCTGACCACCTGCAAAGGCAGATTAAGACATAACATAAAAGTTAAATAAGGAAATGAATTAATAAATGTTTTACAAATTGTTACAATTTTGAATAAAAAGTTGTTCTTTGAATAGTTACCTGAAATAAATGTTAGCATATTTTGAGTCTAAATTAATGTATCAAATAGTAAGGATTTAGGGATATTTTTCCTCTTGTAAAAACATTTCCTCTCTCAATGCCTTTCAAAGTACATAAAAGCACACACTTACCCCATGTTGCTTGCCGTGGTTAAGCCCTCCTTGGACCAAGGCTCATCTGGGTTCTGAATTAATTTAAAAGGGTTTAAAAAGAAGCGATCAAGAGGTGGCTGGTTTGACTTCCCCTAAATGAAGACTGTCATTTGCTAACCAGGCCTTCAAATGAGGAGAACTAGCATCTCTTCTAATTATATAAGCTCCAGGTCAAATTCTAGCACCAACTAATCAAATAACTGTGCTTAGTTTCCAGAAGAAAAAGGAGAAAGCTGTTTAAGAGGAATGACTGCTATCTTACAAAACTGGAAATTTATATACTGAAGTTTTATTTACATAGCAATACAAGTTAAACATTTTAAGAGTAAGTTTTTAAAAGTAAAATATACATCGTGACTATCTTAAACATTTTGTATTTGAAGAAAAATATTATTGGGGGATATTCAGCTTTCAGTAAAGCAGAACTTTTCTATAAAGTATTTTTCAGTTTTGTAGTTACATCATGTGTCCTGGTACCTTAAAGCACCTTCTCACCTTATCTTAACTCATTCGGTATTTATCTCTTTATAAATTTCAGTTTGCTAACAATAGTATTTAATTCTAAAACTATATTAGCTGATACTCCACAACATATCCAAGAATGTCTAATTTTAAATGTATCATTGAACATTTATAAACAGGGTTCTTTGCCATAAAATACAAACCTATTGTTTTGAGAAACTAACATATATACCATTTTATTTAAACATTTTAAGACATTTCAATCCAGATTTCCAGTTCTACAGTCCTTTGCCCCAGGCCACTTTGATTTGATTGCTTTAATCAAAACAGACTGTTTTAGCTGTCTGCAAGCTGTTTCTGCATGCAGGGAAAGTTCTCAGAGGGTAAGGCAACGACAAGTGTCCTGGCTCAGTCCTTCATCCTGCCATCAGATAGACTGTCACAGACACACATGTACCCTGGTATTCAGGGTCAGGGACCCACACTGAGAGGGCAGGCTGGTTCCACACTGAGCTGGGGAGGGAATGGTAGGGCCAGCAAGTGTACCACAAGCTTTTCCTAATGTGTTTAGATTGCATTGTCTTGATTTGGCACTCACCCAGTTACTGCAATCCTTTAACTATTTTCCCGAGCTCTAAGGAAGATATCCCTGCCAGTTTTTGGCTAGTTGTTCAGAGATTCTGTGGGGAAAGGGGACAATGTAGCATCTCACATCACCATCATGGTCAATTGGAAGTTGACTTCATCCTTTTTATAGCTGCTTAATATCCCATATTTTGTTTATCCATTCATCTCTTTATGGTCATTAGATTTGCTTTCACTTTGTGACTATTATGAAATGTGCTACTATAAACATTCTTGTACATGTTTTTGTGCAAGCGTGTTTTTAATTCTCTTGGGTACAGACCTAGGAGTGGAATTAAGGTCTTACAATACTATATTTATATCCCATCAGCAATGTTTAATGGTCCCAATTAATCCACATCCTCACCAACACTTCTTTCTCTTTAATGATAGCCATCCTGGAGCGTATGAGTTAGCATCTCATTGTGATTTTGATTTGCATTTCCCTAATAAGTAATGATGTCGATAATGTTTTCATTTGTTCATTAGCCATTTGTGTGTCTTCTTTAGAGAAATGACTATTCATTTCCTATACCATTTTAAATTGGGTTGTCTTTTTATTGTTGGGTTGTAAGAGTTATTTAAACATCTTAGATACCAGACCCTTAACAGATATTTAATTTGTAAATATTTTCCTCCATTCTGTGGAATGTCTGTTCACTTTCTTGATAACATCTGTGATGGTTTGAAGCTGTATGTTATCCCAGAAAAGCATCTTCTTAAATTTAATCTATTCTTATAGGTATGAACCCATTACATGTATGACCCTTTAATGAGGTTATTTCAGTTAAGGTGTGTCCCACCTCAATCTGGATGGATCTTAATCCTATTACTTGGAATCCTTTACAAGCAGAGTGAAATCCAGACAGAAAGAGAGAAGGCCACAGAGGGAGCGGCGAGAAGTTGAATTTCAGCAGAACCTGGATTAGAAGAGAGAGTCCAGGAGAGGTTGCTGTGTGCATTTCCATGTGCCCCAGAATGCTACTCTTTGGAAAGAAAGCATCACCTTCATGTCACCTTGATTTGGATTTTCTCCTAGCCTCAAACTGTGAGCAAATAAATTTCTATTGTGTAGCCCGATCCATTTCATGGTATTTGCTTGAGAAGCCTAAGAAACTAAAACAGAGTCCTTTGATGCATAGATCTACTTTCTAAAAGATGGTAAAACTGACGCAGAGGATTGTAAGTTAACTTTGCCAAGATCTGGATAATTCTGTTGTGTTTATTAAAATGAGCTAACTCTCGAATGAATCACATGATGTATTTTAAACTAATTTAAAAATGGATATAGAGGGCTTCCAGGAAGATGGCAAAATAGAAAGACACAGGACTCTCTTCTCTCTCAGAAAAATAGCTAGAGGACAGGCAGAAACAAACTGGAAAAGGATCTTCTAGGATTTAGGACACCAAGGGAAGGCTGGACACTGCACAGAAGAGAGAGGGGCAAAGGAAAAGAATTGCAACAGCAAAACTGTGAGTTAAAAGACACAGCTGCAAATGCTGGCACCCTCCCCCATGGTATAGACACTTTCGAAGTCTCAGGCCTCAGGGCTGGCAGCTACAGACAATGGGAGCCCCAAGGAGCCATCTCCCTAGGAAAGGTGAGGGAGAGGGACACAGCCATAGGCTGACTCAGCTTTTTACCCACAGATTTGGTCTGCTGTGTCCAACAAGCTCTTCTGGGCCAGATGGGCCATGCCATTGTTTGCCTTGGGAGCTGGAAAGGGACTAAAGAGATCCAACCCTCTCAATTTCCCTCCCTACTGACCAGGACTGGCTGCTGAGGATACAGAGGGAAGTAGAATTATCTCCTACCTGTGTAAAGGGAGAGGGCTCCCAGCAAAGGTTGAAGAACTGCCTTTGAGAAAGTTTGAATTCTGAGGCTCTTAGCCTCCAGGCAGGAACCTCTATCACACTGATCCAGTTGGTGTTGCAGCAAACACACTCCTACCAGGCATTGAACTGAGAGGCTGCCAAAGAGTGCCATCTGCTGGCATACCAAAGAAGTGCATGTGAGGAAATTAAAAGTCTCAGGCCTTTACCGCCTCCTTACCGGAGACCCTAAGGAGTGGGTCTGCAACCCATTACTGGGTCCAGGGCTCAGATTTGAGCAAATAACAGGGACAATTCTAAAGACCTAGAACAGTTTGAACCAAGAATCAAAGAACACACAGTCCCCTGCTACTAAAATCATATGAAAGAGAGAGAAAGAGAGGATCTGAGTAACTCCCCACCCTAATCACATGCCGAGACATCAGCAAAAAATTACAAGCCATACGAAAATGGAAGAAATGGTCCAAGAAAGGGTGCAGGATTTGAGACAACTAGTCAAAGTGATGACACAAATTTCCAAAATCAAATCAATGAGTTGAAGGCCAGTATGGCTAAAGAGATAAAGGACATCCAGAAGACATTGAGTGAGCATGAAGAAGAATTTGAAAACCTAAATTAAAAAGTAACAGAGCTCATGAGAATGAAAGACATGATAAGTGAGAGCAAAAATACATTAGAATGTGAATATTCTCTCTGCCCTGATTTTGTGATAATCAGGGTAGGCTGAACATTGGCTATATTAGAAACCATTCATGTGTCCCTAGACCTAGTTTTTCTCCCTAGGTCTGGTTTTTAGAATGCTGGAGATAAACTAAGCCTGATTTATTTTGTGGCCATCCTGTATGGGAAATGACTGTAACTCTAGGTATCTTTGGTCAACCTTGGGAGATATAGCAGGGGGACGGAAATGGCTCAAATGGTTGGGCATCCGTCTCCCATATGGAGGGATCTGGGTTTGATCCCCGGGACCTCCCGGCAAAAATTTAAAAAAAGAAAAATATAGAAGACATGCAGGCCACCAGGCCCTGTGCGCGGGTGCGCCGCCAGGCCCCGTGAGCAGGTGAGCCCACCAGGCCCCACGTGCGGGTGTACCGCCAGGCCCCATAAGCGGGTGTGCCATCAGGCCCCGTGAGCCATGCAGCAAGATGATGATTTAACAGGAGAGTGAC
Source organism: Tolypeutes matacus (assembly GCA_026826555.1). Taxonomy (NCBI): domain Eukaryota; kingdom Metazoa; phylum Chordata; class Mammalia; order Cingulata; family Chlamyphoridae; genus Tolypeutes; species Tolypeutes matacus. Next base: position 48,763,880 of record JAKSZT010054030.1, read on the forward strand.
ACAAGGGAGAGCCAAGACGAGACGTGCTGAAAAACCAGGAACTAAGGTGGTGCAGGTAGCAGGACACTTCTCTCCCATATCAGTTTCTGAGGATCGAATCCTAGTGAAGACAGGAGAAGGATGAGAAGAGATGGCAGGAAAAGGACACAGAGAGTTGCCCAGAGAATGGACACAAAAACAGCAAAAATGGGGGGGGGTGTAAAAATGGATAAAAGTAAGTAAATAAATAAATCCTTAAAAAACACACACAAGCACATTAGAGGAAGCAGATGTGGCTCAAACGATTGGGCGCCCACTTCCAACATGGGGGTGTCCCAGGTCAGGTTCTCGGTGCCTCCTGTAAAACAAAAATGGACAGCAAGCAAAACAAATGGAAAAGCCAACTCAGGGAAGCTGGTGTGGCTCAGTGGTTAAATGCTGGCTTCCCACATACAAGGTCCCGGGTTCAACCCCTGGTACCTGAAAAAAAAAAAAGAAAGAAAGAAAGAAAACATTAGAGGGGAGCAAATGTAGCTCAAGTGGTTGAGCACCTGATTCCCATGTATGGGGTCCCAGGTTCAATTCCCAGTACCTCCTAAAAACAAAGAAATGAAAAAACCAACTCACTGGGGAGCAGATATGGCTCAGTGGTTGAGCGCCTGCTTCCCATGTACAAGGTCCAAGGTTCAATCCCTGGTACCTCGTTAAAAAAAAAAAAAAAAACATTAGAGGTATACAACAGCAGGCTTGAAATGATAGAAGAAAGAATAAATGATACTGAAAACATAACAGCTGAAATTTATAAGAGAAAATAGCAAAGAGAGAAAAGGATGGAAAAAATAGAGCAGGGGCACAAGTTGTTGAATGATAACATGAAACACAGCAACATTCACACCATGGGAGTTCCAGAAGGAGAAGAGAAGGGAAAGGGGCAGAAAGAATATTTGAGAAAATAATAGCTGAAATCTTCCCAACTCTCTTTAAAGAAATGAACTTACATGTCCAAGAAATGAAGTGTACGTCAATCAGAATAAATGTGAATAGACCTACTTCAAGACACGTACTACTCAGAATGTCAAATGTCAAAGATAAAGGGAAAATTCTGAGAGCAGCAAGGGAGAAGCAAACCATCACCTGCAAGGGACACCCAGTAAGACTTAGTATGGTTTTCTCATCAGAAACTGTGGAGGCAAGAGAGTGATATGATACAATTAGGATACTGTGTTAACCAGCCAAAGGGTGCTGATGCAAAATACCAGAAATCTGTTGGCTTTTATAAAGGATATTTATTTGGGGTAGAAGCCCATAAAGAAAAAGTTATTTCCCTCACCAAAGTCTGTTGCCACGTGTTTTAGCAAGATGGCTGCCAGTCTCTCTGTGAGGGTTCAGCCTTCCTCTTCCTCCTAAGGCTCTGTGTTCCCAGCTTCTTCCAATCTCAGCTGTAGGCTAGCATAAGGCTCGTCTCTCTCCAGGGCTTGCTTCTTTCTGGGCTTTCTCAGCTGTTCAGGGCTCTGGTCTCTTCAGCTGCAAACTATGAGGCTAACGGCTCAGCTTTCTCCCCAGGGCTCCAGCATCCAAAACTAAGCTCTCTGTCTTCTCCTTCTCCACGTATTTACTTCCCTTTGACTGAGCATCCGTTTATATAGCCTACAAAGGGGGCAGGGCAGGGACTCAAACCAAGTCATCCTAATGACGTGGTCAAATAAAAACCCTAATTTTGATTTAATAAAGTAGAAGTGAAACCTCTGAATCTAATACAATCTAAATGCCCAAAGAACAGACCAGTTTACAAACACAATCCAATATCTATTTTTAGAATTCATAAACAATACCAAACTGCCACAGATACTGACAGGGAAGAACTGCCAGCCAATATTTCTGTATCTGGCAAAATTATCCTTCAAGTATGGTGAGTTTAAAACATTTACAAACATACAGAAACTAAAAGAGTTTGTAAAAAAAGAATCCACCTTTGCAGGTTATATTAAAGGAAGCCTTACAGCCTGAAAGGAAATGACAGAAGAGAGAGGCTTGGAGTAGAATACAGAAGACAAGAAGAGCAGAAAGGATAACCAAAGAGTAAAAAGACATGGGAGAGGGCGGATGTGGCTCAAGTGGTTGGGCATCTGTCTGCAATGTGGAGGGACCTGGGTTCGATCCCCGGGACCTCCTGGTAAAATAAAAAAAAAAAAAATATATATATATATATATATATAAAGACATGGGAAAATAAGATATGACATATGAAAACCAAAGATTAAAATGTGGAAGTAAATAATGCATTTACAGTAATATCATTGAATGTGAATGGATTAAACTCCCCAATCAAAAAAGATAGGTAGAAATATTTAAAAAAAAAAATTTTTTTTTAAAGAGATAGGCTGACAGAATGGATAAAAAACACGAGCCATCCACAGGCTGCTTACAAGAAACCCAGACCTAGGGATACAAACTGGCTGAAAGTGAAAGATTGGAAAAAGATACTACACATATATAGTAACCATAAAAGAGCAGGGTTAGCTATACTAATATCAGCATTTAATATACTAACTTTAAATGCAAAAAATTATAAGAGATACAGAAGGCCATTATATATTAATAAAAGGGACAATACGCCAGGAAGATATAACAGCCATAAATATCTATGCACCTAGGCAAGGTGCCCCAAAAGATATGAGACAAACTCTGGCAAAACTGAAGGGAGAAATAGACATCTCTACAATAATAGTTGGAGACTTCAACACCCCACTCACATCATTAGATAGAACTAGACAGAAGATCAACAAGGAAATAGGGAACTTGAACAATATGATAAACAAGCTAGACTAACAGACATATACAGAACGTTGCATCCAAATTCATCGGGTTACACATTCTTCTCAAGTGCGCATGGATCTTTCATCTGAATAGACCACATGTTAAGTCACAATGCAGCTCTCAATAAATATAAAAAGAATGAAATTATACAAAGTACACCGGAAATCAGTAATAGACAGAAAAGACGTAAATTTGCAAATGTGTGGAGGCTAAACAACACACTCCTAAATAATCAGTGGGTCAAAGAAGAAATCGCAAGTGAAATCAGTAAATATATTGAGATGAATGAAAATGAGAATACATCTTATTAAAATTTATGGGATACAGCAAAGGCAGTCTTGAGAGGGAAATTTATAGCTCTAAATGCCGATATTAAAAAAGAAGAAAGATAAAATCAAAGATCTAACTGACTAACTAGAGAAATTAGAAACAGAACAGTAAACCATTCTCAAAGCAAGCAGAAGGAAAGAAATAATAAAGATTAGAGCAGAAATAAATGAAATTGAGAACAAAAATACAATAGAGAAAATCAACAAAACCAAAAGCTGGTTCTTTGAGAAGATCAATAAGATTGAAAAACCCTTAGCTAGATTAACAAAGAAAAAAAGAGAGAAAATTCAAATAAATACAAACAGAAATGAAAGGGGGGAAATTATGACTGACCCCACAGAAACAAAAAGGTTCATAAGAGGATATTATGAGAAACTGTATGCCAACAAACTAGACAACCTAGATGAAACGGACAAATTCCTAGAAATGCACAAACAACCTACACTGATGCTAAAAGAAACACAAGAACTTAACAAACAAATCACATTCAAGGAAATTGAATCAATCATCAAGAATCTTCCAACAAAGAAAATTCCAGACCAGATGGCTTCAAAGGTGAATTCTACCAAGCATTTCAAGAAGAATTAACACCAATCCTGTTTAAACTCTTCCAAAAAATTGAAGAGGAGGGAAAATTACCCAACACATTTTGTGAAGCCAACATCACCCTAATACCAAAGCCAGATAAAGATACTACAAGAAAAGAAAATTACAGACCAATCTCTCTAATGAACACAGATGCAAAAGTTCTTCACAGAATATTTGCAAATATAATCCAACAGCACATCAAAGGACTTATATATTATGACCAAGTGGGATTTATTCTAGTATGCAAGCATGGTTCATCATAAGAAAATCAATGTAATCCACCACATTAACAAATTGAAGGGAAAACAAACATATGATCATCTCAACTGATGCAGAAAACGCATTCAACAAAATCCAGCATCCTTTATTGATAAAAACGCTTTGAAAGATAGGAATAGAAGGAAGATTCCTCAATATGATCAAACACATATATGAAGAACCCACAGCCAACATTGTTCTCAATGCCAAAAGGTTGAAAGCTTTCCCTCTAAGATCAGGAACAAGACAAGGATGCCCACTGTCATAATTGTTATTCGACATTGTGCTAGAAGTTCTAGCTAGAGCAATTAGACAAGAAAAAATAAAATGAAAAGCTATCCAAATAGGAAAAGAGGAAGTAAAACTCTTACTATTTGAGGATGACATGATCCTATATTTAGAAAATTCTGAAATGCCTACAACAAAGCTACTTAAGCTATTAAATGAGTTCAACAAAGTGGCAGGATACAAGATCAACATGCAAAAATCAGTAGTTTCTGTACACTACTATTGAACAATCTGAGGAGGAAACCAGGGGGAAATTCCACTTACAATTGCAACAAAAAGACTCAAGTACCTAGGAATCAATTTAACCAAAGAAAGACGAGACCTATGTGCAGAAAACTACAAAACAATGCTAAAAGAAATCAATGAAGACCTAAACAAACGCAAAGACATTCTGTGTTCATGGATTGGAAGACTAAATATTGTGAAGATGTCAATCGTACCCAAACTGATTTATAGATTCAATGCAATACCACTCAAAATTCCAACAGTCTACTTTACAGTAATAGAAAAGGCAATTACCAAATTCATTTGGAAGGGAAGATGCACCCAAATAGCCAAAAGCATATTAAAAAAAAAAAAGTAATGTGGGAGGAATTTCACTGCCTGACCTTGAAACATTACAAAGCTACAAGTAGTCAAAACACATAGTACTGGCATAAAGATAGACACATTGATCAGTGGAATAGAATTGAGAGTACAGAAATAAATTCTCACCTCTACAGCTAACTGGTTTTTGAAAAACATACCAAGTCCATGTTGACAGGACAAAACAATCTCTTCAACAAATGGTGCTGGGAGAACTGGATATTCATAACCAACAGAATTAAAGAGGACCCCTTTCTCACTCCCTATACAAGAATCAACTCAAAATGAATGAAAGACCTAAATATAAAAGCTAGAACCATAAAGCTACTAGAACAGGGGTCTTAACTTTTTTTGTTCCACAGACCCCTTGGCTAGTCAGGTGAAAATCATGGACACCTTCTCAGAATGTAGCAGCAGTTAGTTTTATGACACTCAACACCGGTATGTCTTTAAATTTTAGGATTATTCAAAGTTATGTTTTCCAACTTTCCTATAATTTCAATACCTGATAACCTACACAGTTCAACATCTGTCATTTTTAGCAAACATTTAGAAATTCAAGTTGTACCATGGCGTCATAAAACCATCTCCACCATCCTCACCAACATTTTTGCAGGCAGTGATCCACTGCACTCAGAACATGCTATATCAAAATAAAAATCATAACACGTCCACACTATACTGTGTATTATTTAATAAATATATCACACCTGCACCAACACATCCCCACAAAAATAATGTTTTTTTTGAATTTTCAATTCAAGCTCACGGACCCCCTGAAATCTTTCCACGGACCCCTTGGGACTCCCTGGACCCCTGGTGAAGAACCTCTTTACTAGAAGAAAATATAGGGAAAAATCTTAAAGACCTTGTAGTAGGTGGTGCTTTCTTTTGGCCTTACACCCAAAGCACGCATAACAAAAGAAAAAATAGATGAAAGGGACCTCCTCAAAATTTAGCACTTTTGCCCCTCAGAGGACTTTGTCAAAAAGGTGGAAAGGGGGAAACGGATGTGGCTCAAGAGGTTCGGCGTCTGTCTACCATATGGAGAGACCGGGGTTCGATCCCCGGTACCTCCCGGTAAAAAAAAAAAAAGTGAAAAGGCAGCCAATTCAATGGAAGAAAATACTTGGAAATCACATCTCTGATACAGGTCTAATATCCATGATATATGAAGAAATGCTACAATCAACAATAAAAAGACAAACGTCCTCATTAAAAAATGGGCAAAAGACTTAAATAGACATCTGTTCAAAAAAAGAAATACAAATGGCAAAACACACGAAAAATGTTCCACATCACTAGTGATTAGGGAAATGAAAATCAAAACTACGAGATTTCATTTCACACCTATCAGAATGGCCACTATTAGAAAGACAGAACTACAAGTATTGGAGATGGTGCAGAGAGAAAGGAACACTTATTCACTGTTGGTGGGAATGGAGAATGGTATAGCCACTGTGGAGGACTCTTTGGCAGTTCCTAAAGATGTTGAATATAGATTTGCCATGTGACCCTGCAATATCACTACTGGATATATGCCCAGAAGAACTGAGAGCAGTGACACGAACAGACATCCGTACATCGACATTCATAGTGGCATTATTCACAATTGCCAAAAGTTGGAAACAACCCAGATGTCCATCAACAGATAAATGGATAAACAAAATATGGTGCATTCACACAATGGAATATTATGCAGCTGTAATAAGAAATGAAGTTATAAAGCATATGACAACATGGATGAACCTGGAGGACATTATGTTGAGTGAAACAAGCCAGACAGAAAAGGACAAATATTGTATGATTGTCCTACCATTAACTAAATACAATGTGTAATCTCATGGAGTTATTAACTTGAATATGGGTCACCAGAAAATAGAATGAGTTTAGAGAATGGAAAGCTGAGGGTTAACTTGTGCAGAATTGGTAAAAAGGATGTTTGTTAATCTTTGGAAATGAATAGAAAAGGTGAAAGTCCAACAAAATGTTTGTAATTAGCAATACTATTATGTAGTTATGAATGTGGTTTAAAGGGAAAGTCTAAGTTCAGGTATATTACTAAAAGGAAAGCTAAAATATGTAACATGGAACTGTATAGCATAGTAAAACTGCACATGAAATAGGAATATGTGTAAAATTGCATATATAAGACCCTTTTTCTTTGAAGCTGAACAAATGTATGTTAATACTACAAAATGTTAATATCAGACAAAAAACCATTATGCTAAGTGCAAGAAACCAGACACAAAGTACGACATATTGTATGATTCCATTTATATAAAATGTAAATATAAACCCATTTATAAAAATGAAATTAGATTAGTGGTTATATACAGCTGGGGAAGGACTGCTAAGGGGTGTGGAGTTTTTCTTTTTGGAGTAATGAAATTGTTCTAAAATTTTTTGTGGTGATGAATGCACAACATTGTGATTACACTAAAAGCCATTGACTATACACTTTGGATAGATTGTATGGTATGTGACTATATCTCAATAAAACTACTTAATGAATAAATAAATAATTGTGCAGGAATAGCCAGAAATAGCAGCTATGTACAGCAGGAGAAACAGAGAGATTGAGAGGTGAAGAATTTTCTTGTTTGTTTATTATTATTATTATTATTGAAATAATGAAAATGCTGTAAGAATGATTGATGTGATAAATGCACAACTATGTGGTTATACCAAATACCATTGACTGTACACTTTGGGAAAAAAACTTTATATCTTTAATTAAAAAAAAAAAAAAGAATATAAAGATAAAAAGGTTTAACTGAGTGATTGTTTTATTGGCAAAGTTATAATATAAAGGAAGTGCATGAAGTCATTTCAGATGACAGATTTAGTTGCTTTCTTGACAACCAAAAGCTTCAAGTACCACGTTACAACTTCAATGCAGAACATCTACATGGGTAGCTTTAGTTTCAGGCCTGGAGCAGCTGTAAAATGAAAGTTACCACTCCATTCTAGTCCTTGGATATCAGTATACTGTCCTTCACCTTCCACCCTATAAGAGTTTAAAAAAAAAATTCATTAACCAAGGCTAAAAATTTATAGATATACGATTCTCTAGCAGATTATGTCCTATGTTATATCTTTCCACTCTTTAACTTAAAACCAAGCAACTTGCTTTCATAACCCACAAAAATATTACTATTCTGGGAAACAGATGTGGCTCAAGAGGTTCGGCGTCCATCTACCATATGGAGAGACCGGGGTTCGATCCCCGGTACCTCCCGGTAAAAAAAAAAAAAAAAAAAAAATTACTATTCCAAACTGTTGCTTTACAAATTTAGGTGCCCAAAACTTTAGGATTGCATAAGCTGAGTTCAAATAAGACCAAGACAATCTTTTTTTTTTTAAGTTTATATTGGTTATCTGGGTCAATTAGTTTGTTCATCAGTTTATACAACAAATATTTACTGACCACCAGTTAGGTAAGAGATGCTGCGCTCCCTGTTATAGAAAAGTGAACAGACAAACATGATCCCTGTTTTCTTGAGCTCTTTGGAGTGATGAATATGCACTGCATGTAAAGAGAAAATTATTCCCATTTCTTAGATTTTTCTCCCTTTATTAACATCAATGGGAAAAAAATGTGTGTTATAGTCACAGACTTAGAGTCAAATAAATTAGAACACTTTACTGCCCTCCTCAAAATTTGTTCACATCAACTCCTTCATAGCAATGAGGTTGTATTTTCAATTCTGAAAATGAGTAAGAGCTATTTTATACATGAATTTGAATCTCTGGATGCTATGACATGGCATTCAGTGTGAAGATTACATTTGGGAAGCTGTGTTCATGCTTTGTTTCACTTTTATTTTTCCTACAAGCATATGCTTAGAAACTTTATGTACTTTATGTACCCTTCACATGTTACCATCCTCTCAATACAGTTATATTTGGAACCAGATTAATATTCAACCCTTTCATTATTATGACTATGTAAACACTATTTACATCTGTATCTTGTAGTAAACATTTTTTCCTACATAACTATTTGTTTTCTCTAAGTTAAATATCTTCTTTTCATTTGCTACATTTTCTATGTACTTATTATTAATTCAAACTCTTCCTCAATTGTCTAAATCTTCTCCCTAGACTTTCAGAGAATCAATTTCATCTTCCTGAGAAAGTCTTTTCTGGAGTCTTCTGACCTGCTCTCTTCTTTTTTAAGTTTGTCCCATCCCTGGAGGTTCTGGCTAAGGTGTTAATTCCTGTGTCTGAAGGGCCTCAAGTCAATGAATTCTTTCTGGTCTACCCTGATGTTCCAGCCCCCTTATCAAGCACCCTCAAATTCTAATCCCAGGTGTACTTCCTTTCGCTCCTTCCAGTAATGCCAGCTAGTTCTTGCAATTTGTTAGGTCTACAATCTCTTTCCTCCTTTTCCAGGCCCTTCAAGTCATCAGCAGATGAGGCTGAGATTTCAGCCTAGTTATTGGTCTGGCATTCAGGAGAGGAGGTGGACAGCTCCTGCCCGCAGGTACCTGCTGCCCTGTGGAAGAGCACCTTCTTTCATCTTCTATGGGCCAAATCCAGTCCTCTGGGTAGTATGATCTAAATGTCTGGGGTTTTCTTCCCCTGATCTGCTCTTTAATTCTGGTTTATAGTAATTTTTCTTTGTCTTCACGTTGGGGATTCCCTCTCTCCTGTGCTGAATCTTCTGGTCCTTATGTCATCTACTTTCTTGGTTTACTCTTTCCTTTTGGTAGAATATCCACTCCAGTAGTTTGCTGAGAAGACAAATTTTTCAGGCCTTACACTTCTGAAAATGCTTTATACTACCATTATATTTGAGTTATATTTTAGCCAAGTACAGAATTCTGAAATAATTTCCCCTCAGAAGTTTTACTTTTTTTTTCTTCTGGCTTCCAGTACTGCTTTTGAGAAATCTGAAGTTATTCTGATTCTTAACCTTTGATATGTTGCCTAATTTTTCTCTCTGGAAGCTTTTAGAATTTTCTGCTTCACAATAGTGTTCTGATATTTCAAAATGATGCTTTGCTATGTGTCCATTTTCATCTAATGTTCTCAAACATTAGATGAAATTGGTAGGCCTTTTCAATATGAAAACTCATATCCTTCAGATCTGGGAATTTTTATTTGTTTTGGTGATGACATCTCCTCTGTTCTCTTTGATTACCCTCTTTGGAATTCTTATTATTCTAAATATTGCATCTTCTCATCTGACTCTATAATTTTCTTATCTTTTCTCTCCTATTTTCTAACTCTTCTTTCCTTTGGTCTTCTTTTTTGGGGACTGCCTTTATATCTACTGAGTTTTTCATTTTTGCTAAAATTTTAATTCCCACTAGATCTTTTTTTTTTTTAAATAGTATTGTGCCCTTATTTATTGGTTAAAATATCTTTATATCTCTCTGAGGATAGCAATTCTTTGAGAATGATTAGATTAGAAAATCATCATTTTGCAATGCCAATGTAATGATTAATTCAGGTAACTATCATCAATTTTGCTAAAACAATTGGGTGAAAGGTTATTGGAAAACAGGATATTCACCTGGTTTCAAAGGATCACCCTACAGATTACCTGGTAATTACTAAGGGGAATATATACCTTTACATTGAAGAGAAATAGTGTCACCTGAACCAAGTGACCAAGCTCAGTAATTCTAGTAGTGAGAAAATCTAACATTTTATGTCTCCTGATATGATGCAATAAGATGTGCACACCACCCTATATGTAGTGTTCTTGCCGAAAATGTTTAACCTGAATTACTCATCAGGAAACAATCAGAAAAATCCAGAATTTGGGGCATTCTACAGATGGCTTGCCTGGACTCTTCAAAAAAAAAAAAAAGTCAATGTTATGAAGGAATAAAAAGGTAGAAAAACTGTTCTACATTTCAAAAGACTAATGAAACAACCAAATTCACTGAGATTGTGAGCCTTGCTTAGATGCAGGATTTTAAAATTAGTTATAAAACTTTAGTTGGGGAAATCTGAATAAGAACTATATATGATACATTACTTAATTAATGCTAATTTTTTTAGGTGTAAAAATATTTTTGAAATTATGTAAGTGAACATCCTTTTTCAAAGAAGATGCAAGCTTAAGTATTTAGGGGTGAGATGACATAAGGTCTTTAATTTCCTTTCAAATAGTTCAATAACAAAAATGCAGACTAAAATGTGACAAAATATTAATACAGGTGAATCTAGTGTCTCAGTTTGCCAGGCCGCTATGTCAAATAGCACAAAACAGCTTGGCTTAAACAGTGGGAATTTACTGACTCATGGTTTGAGGCTATGAAAAATCCAAAATCGAGGCATCAGCAATGTGATGTTTCCTCTCCAAAGTCTGTAATATTCTGGTGCTGGCTACTAGCAAACATTGGGGTTCCTTGGCTTGTATCCCTGCCTCACATCGCATGGCGATGTCCTCTCCTTTCTCTTCTGGTTCTGTTGACTTCTGGCTTCTAGCTCCTCCCCGTGGCTTTCTCTGATTGTGCCTGATTGTCCTCTACTTATAAAGGACCCCAGTAATCCAGACTAAGGCCACTCTCATTCAACTGAGCCACACCACAACTGAAATAACATCTTCAGAAGATCCTATTTAAAATGGGTTCACACCCACAGGAATGCAGATTAAGACTAGGGACATTATTTTTAATAACATTTTGGAGATGATGGGACAAAAAAAGTGAAAGAGAAAGAGAAAGAGAAAGAGGAGGAGAAAGAGAAAGAGAACCCATGGATATCTAAGGGATTGTTTTTCATGGGGCTTGGTCTTCAAAATTAAGTGCTCCATCCCAGGTAGCTGCAGGGTTTATGGTTTCTCTCAAAAAATGTTGATCTCACACTCTTAACCTGTTTCTCATCCTGGATAAAACCATTTTGCTATACTTTCTGGGGGGAACTTTCCAAATCTGTCGGTATATATTACAAAATCTGTTACTGCTTAACACCTTGAATGTATTTAAATTATTTGTTCTATTAAAATTTCAGTGTATTTATTGAAAAAAAAAGATTAAGAATTTGTCTAAATTAGGGTGCACAATTCAGTCTTCCACACTAGGTGAAGAATATATGGGTGTTCAATGTATTATTCTGTTTTTTTTTTTTTTTTAGAGATTTATTTACTTATCCCCCTCTGCCCAACATTGTTTTTGCGCTCACTGTCCTGCTCTCTGTGTCTGCTTATCTTCTCTTTAGGCAGCACCAGGAACTGATCCTGGGACCTTCCGGAGTGGAGAGAGGCGCTCAATCTCTTGCACCACCCTCAGCTCCCTGGTCTGCTGTGTCTCCTATTGTCTCTCTTCTGTTTCTCTTTTTGTTGCATCATCTTGCTGCAACAGCTCTCCATGCAGACCAGCTCTCCACAAGAGCCAGCTTGCCATGAGGGTCAGCTTGCCTTTTACAAGGAGGCTCCGGGAATGGAACCCTGGACCTCCTGTATGGTAGACAGGAGCTCAATTGTTTAAGTCACATCCGCTTCCCTCAATGTATTATTCTTATGACTTGTTTGCAGGTTTAAAATGTTCAAAATAAAATGTTGTAGAGGAAGTGAAAAAGCTGGTTCATATGATAGGAGTTTAATTTTTTAAGAAACTTCCACTATTTTCCAAAATGGTTGTACCATTTTAAATTCCCACCAACGTGTGAATGAGAGTTCCAGTTGATCCACATCCTTGGTATTGTCAGTCTCTATAATTTTAGACATTCTAGTGGGTATATAGAGATATCTCATTGTAGCTTTAACTTGCTTTTCCCTAATTACTAATAATGTTTAGTATCTTTTCATGAGCTTATATGCCATACAAAAAAACTTCTTTGGTGAAGTGTCTGTTCAAATCTTTTGCCCATTTTTTTTTTATTTTTTTATATGCATATATGTGTATTTGCTTACAAAAATGTTATTTATATATATATATACATATATTTTAAGAGGTGCTTAGATTACCCAAAATATTACACGGAACCCACTGGGATTCCCATGTTGCCCACCTCCCACACCTCCCACCACATCCCACACAAACATCTCCCACAGTGTGGCCCACCACCCTCAATGAACTTACACATCCTGGGGCCTTGCCACCAACCATAGACCACAGTTCACACTGTAGACCACACTCTCTCCCACTCAGTTCTGTGTGGTGTGTGCTGATTTAAAAAGGCCTACATCCGTTGCCACAACAGTACTCAAGATAACCTCCAACTCCCAAAGAAGCCCCTGTATTTCAACTGCTCATCCCCTCCCTACCCCAAAAGTGTCAAGTGGCCACTGGCTCCACCTCATTGTTATAATTTCTTGCATTGCTAGAATCACCATATGTGAACAAGAGAATACCATCAAGTCCACTCTAGTCCATAGTTCTTCCCCCAATCCTGAGGGGACTGGGATGGTGATGTCCACTCCAACTCCAAGTGAGAGAGGGCTTATATCCCATGGATATGGTGGGTGGGATGATCCTGCCTGCAGATGCAGGCCCTCTCCATTCCCTGGGATGGCCATTGCCCATCGTTGTCTCCTCACCAGGTGACTTAGATGAGTCCATTGAGCTGTAGGGTAGGAGTTGCAGCACCACCTAGATTTCATGCACACCAGGCACATAGGTAGGCGGGAGGCTCCAGTCTCTGGAAGTATACCTAAAAACTCCAGCATCACATATAGGTTTGAATAGAAGGGACTGGTGAACCATGTGCAGGGAGGACTTATTTGAGTCTAATTCTGTCACTCTCAGGAGCACAGATTCCAAAATAGAACCCACTGATAAGGCATCAGTCTCTGGGGCTATCCCCCCTTATATAGGACCAGGGTGTCTCCGGAGCTCTCAGGAACCCCAATGAGTGGGGTGATAGGCACTTAGATGTTCTATGAGCTCCTACTGAGGTGTGCGTAAGCGTTACCTCTGGGATGACCTTCCGACTCTCTTTGAAGTCTCTTAGCCACTTAAACTCATTTGTCTTTACCATTTCCCCCTTTTATTCAAGGTCTTTTTCCAGTTGTGTTGCCAGTTGGCACTTGGTATTAATCCCTCGTTGCCAGGGAGGCTCATCCCCGGGAGTCATGTCCCACGTTGGGGGGAAGGTAATGCAATCATATGCTGAGTTTGGCTTAGAGAGAGGCCACATTTGAGCAACAAGGAGGCTCTCAGGTGGCAACCCTTAGGCACCCCACAACTGCAGGCTAAGTCTCATTTACAAGATTTTGCCCATTTTTTAATTGGGTAATTTGCCTTTTTCTTAAGTGGCAAGCATTCTTTATATAGATACAAGTCCTTTGTTGGGCATGTTTTGCAAATATTTTCTCCCAGTCTATGGATTGTGTTTTCATTTTTGTAACAGTCTTATGAAAAGCAAACATTTTTTCTTTTAATGCATTCCAATTTACTGATTTTTTTTTCTTTTAGAGTTCATTATTTTTTTAGGTTGTATTTAAGAAATCTTTGCCAAACGCAAGATAGTCATTAAGATTTTCTCCTATGTTTTCTTCTAGAAGATTTATAGTTTTAGTTCACACACTTAGATTTATAATCAATTTCAAGTTAATTTTGTATATGTTGTGAAGGAAGGGCCAAAGTTCCTCTTTTTGCATATGGCTATCCTATTGTTCTAGCACCAGTTGTTGAAAACATTACCCCTTTCCCATTGAATTGCCTTGGTATCTTTGTCCGAAATCAATTGACCATATATGTAGGTGTCTATTTCTGGATTCTCTATTCAGTTTCATCGTTCTATTTGGCTATCTTTATGCCAAAACCACATTGTGGTATAACTGTATAATTGTTGGTGTAAGTCCTCAGAATTTGTTATTTTTCAAAGTTGATTTGGGGGGAGCAGACATGGCTCAAGTAGTTGAGTGCCTGCCTCCCACATGGGAGGTCCCAGGTTTGGTTCCTGGTGTCTCCTGAAAAAACAAAAACAAACAACAAGCAAAAAAAAACGGCAAAAAAACCAACTCAGGGAAGCCAATGTGGTTCAGTGATTGAGTGCCAGCTTCCCACATATGAGGGCCCAGGTTCAGTTCCCGGCCCTGGGTACCTCAAAAAAAGGGGGGGGGGGTAGGGGGAGTTGATTTGGCTATTCCAGGTCTTTTGCACTTTATTATAAATCTTAGAATCAGCTTATCAATTTATATTAAAAACCTGCTGTCATTCTGCATAGGATTGCATTGGGTCAATGGATCAATTTGGGGAAAACAGACATTTTAACTATATTGGGTCTTCCAATTGATTGAATACAGCATAACTCTCTGTTTAGTCAGGTCTTTCAAAATTTCTCTTAGCAATGTTTTATAGTTTTCATTGTACAGGTGTTGCACATCTTTTGTCAAAGTTATCCCTAAGTAGTTCCTATTATTGATATCATTGAAAATAGTACTGATTTTTAAATTTCAAATATCCGATTGTTCTTTGCTGATATATAGAAATATGAATTATTTTTGTATTATGACTTAGTATGTTGCAATCTTGCTAAACTAGTAGCATTTTTTATAGAGTCCTAATTTTTTGAAAATTCTTTTTCTACATAGACAATGTAGTCAACAAAGAAAGACAGTTTTACTTCTTCCTTTCAAACCTATATTTTCCATTTTTATTTTCAAAATAAAAATGTGGGGGAGATTCCTTTACTGTTGTTTCAATGGATTTCAGAGAAAAGCAAAAGTAGTTCTGCAGGGAGCGGATGTGGCTTAAGCAGTTGAGCATCTGCTTCCCACATGGGAGGTTCTGGGTTCGTTCCCGGTGCCTCCCCCAAACAAAGGCAAACAACAAGCAAAGAAATGAAAAAAGAAACTCAGGGAAGTGGATGTGGCTCAATGGTTGAGTGCTGGCTTCCCACTTACTAGGTCCCAGGTTCAATCCCGGGCCCTGGTACCTAACAACAACAACAAAAAATAGTAGATCTGAGTGTGTTCAATTTGCCTTCTTTATCCAGATGTCCCTCACTACTTCTTTAAATCTTTCTTAAAAGGCCTCTCTTTTTCAATTAGCTTTTATAGTCCTTCTCTCATCACAATGTTCTTAAATGCTAGGCAAGAAAAACAGAATTGACCCTATTTTACTAGAAGAGTCTGGGGCTCTTGATTGTACACCTAAATGAAGAACAAGACATAAATGGGAAAGAGAGAAAATAATAAAAGAGAAAGCAAAATAATGGAGATGTTTAAAGCTGACTGCAAAAAGTCCTATAGGAATAGAGAAGTCAAGAGGAAATAAATGAAAAGCCTAATGAATTATCACTAAAAATGATATTTCCTTTTGGAAGTCTATGATGGTCTCTCTTAAAACACTGCACCCAACCCCAATAACACAATGATTCTTAGAAACTAAATATATTACAAAAGAATATTTAGCATTAAATAAATATAGTATCTAAACAAAGATGCCTGGAAATAATCTTTTAAACATAAAGTGACTTTTATTTAAGCTTACCTATTTTCATTGAAATTTCCAGTGTACTTTGCCCCAGTTGGGAATATATAAGTCCCCAATCCATGAAACATATTGTCCTTAAAGTGTCCTTCGTATACTGCTCCTGAAAAATGCTCAAGTCTTCCAAAACCATTCATCTATTTAGAGCAAAGGGAATGGCTTCAGTAACAAATCTTCAGTTTCCCTAGAACCTTTTAAAATGTACCATATAAGTCTATCATCCATTTAGTTATTAGTTAAACTACTATTGTATCACCCTTTATTTCCATGAATATAAGACATTTTTATCATTGTTTTCCATCTGTATCTACTTGTGAGCCCTACTACATCAAATGTTCTCAGTTAGGAGCATCTGAACATCTAGCGGGTCCATAAGATAATGGGATCCTCATGGTACTATGAATATATCAAAAATCTTAAAAGGCAACCAGCTTAGTTAGAAGTAGATAGATATTAAAAACATAAATTTGGATTTAAGCAAGCCTAGAAACACGTTCTCATTTTATCACTTCCTAGCTGGGTGATAAACTTACAGATTTACATGTTCAGGTCTCAATCTGCATTCCAGTGTATATGAACCCATTTGTAAATAGGACCTTTGAAGATGTTATTATTAGTTAAGGTGTGGACTCATTTGAGAATAGGATCTTCAAAGACCCTATTTAGATGAGGCCAAGTTGAATCAGGGTGGGCCTTAATCCATATGACTGGATTCCTTATAATGAGAGGAAATCTAGACAGAAACACAGATGACTGAGCAAGAGAAGTGGAAGTCAGAAGGAAGAGCCAGGTGATGGAGGCAGAGATGCAAGCCAATGGAACCCAAGGATTGCGGCAAGCCAGTGCCAGAACACTACATATCCCAGGAGAAAGCATGGCCTGTTGAAACCTGGATTTTGGACTTGTAGCTTCCAAAACCAGGAGACAATAAATTCTTGTTGTTTAAGCAAACTGGTGTGTAATATTTGACATAGCAGCCTTGGCAAACTAGGCACTGGGCAAGAAATCTGGGTCTGAGTTCTTTCCTATATTTGTAAAATAGGGGTATTAATGGTACCTACTCATGAGGTTGATATGAAGATTAAATGAGAAAACTATGTGATGGTTTTAACTTTACTCAATGAAGAGGCGAGGAGAGGGATGATGATGATGATTAGGTTTCTGCATGAGTTTAATATTAGTTATATGTTAATATATGTTAAATATTATCATTTGTTATTTAATAAATATAATACATAGACAATAAAATAAATAAATATAATCTACTCATTATATATGCCTTTAATTAACAGTGAAATGTCTGGAAGCATTTAACCCATAAGGGTTATTTATCCATTGTCAGTAATAAAACCAACAATAATACCTTGTCATCTTTCCAGCTTCCTATGTAGACAATTCCATTAGGGGTGGTATGAATCCCTACTCCATTTCTCTCAAAGATTCCAGAAGCTGTTCTTGTACAGTCACCATCTAAACAAGAGCAAAACACTGCAGATTATAAACGGGAACCCTGTTTGACAAGGTAATGCAGTATTTATGCCCAGGCCTAATCACAACAGCACCCCTATGGGTCTCTTTGGCTCCGAACGCTGAAACCAATGAGACCAAAGGTAAGGAGAACCCTGGTCATAGAAGGTCTTGTAACTATTGGGACCAAGGATTGGAAGACTGACCAATCTTATAGGTTTCCAAGGCATACTTTGTTGACTTGGAATTTAGTATTGGAATTTAGATTTAAAATCTGTTCATCAATTAACTTAGTATTTCTAAGATATTTTATTTAACAGTGTTAATATCCCAATAGTAGAATTGTAGGATGTGGCAGTCTCTTTTTACTCTTAACTTTAGTCTGTATTTAAAAAGTAATTGAAATGTATTCTTACCATACTTGTCTCCATTCGGAAATATAAAGCTTATTTTATACACGTCTGAAGCTGTTTTAAAAGATTTAAGAAAAGTCACATAAGTTTAAATATTTTTATATGCTAAATATGGGATTTAAGCACTACCCAAATAGACTTATTTCATATTATCACAAGCATAATATGATTAATTGGCATTGCCATTGTTTAATATAGGGTTCTGGGGGGAAATATTTTGCCTAAATGACCTATTTGTATTTATTTATTTGTTTGTTCATATAACAGCTTTATTAATTTGGAATTCACATACCATAAACTTCATCCTTTAAAAGTGTACAACTGAATATTTTTAGTATATTTACAGAATTATGCAACCATCACCACAATCTAATTTTAGAATATTTCATTGCCCCCAAAGGAAACCCTGTACCCACTAACAGTCACTCCCATCCTCCCCTGCTGCACCCCACTCCCAGTGCATGGCAACCACTAATTTAATTTCTGTCTCTATGGATTTGCCTATTTGGGACATTTTATATAAGTGGAATCATACAATATCTGAGTTTTTCTCTTTTTTGTGGTAAAATGCATATTATACGAAATTTGCCATTTTAACTATTTTTAAGTGTATAATTTAGTGGCATTAATTATATTCACAACGTTATGTTACCATCACCATCATCCATTATGAAAACTTTTCAACACCCCAGACAGAAACTCTTTACCGGGTAAACAATAACTCCCCATTCCCATCTACTCCAAGCCTCTAATAACCTCTAATTCACTTTCTGGATCTATTCTTGATATTTGCCTATTCATATAAGTGGGGTCATACAATATTTGTCCTTTTGTGTTTGGCTTAGTTTCTTTAGCAAATGTTTTCAAAGGTGTTTGAGTTTGCTAAAAGCTTCTGGGAACAATACACCAGAAATGGGTTGGCCTTTAATAATGGGAATTTATTAGGTTAAAAGTTTACAGTTCTCAGGAAAAAAAGAAAAAACAAAACAAAACAAAAAATAGTTTACAGTTCTGAGGCTGAGAAAAATGTCCAAATCAAGGCAACATCAGAGATGCTGTCTCACCAAAGGTCGGTTGCTGGTGATCCTGGACTCCTGCCATGCGGCAAGGCACAATGGCAGCTCTGCAGGTCTCTGCCTTCCCCTCCAGGTTCACTTTCTCCCCAAGCTCAGCTGTGGGCGATCAGGTACACAGTGTTGTCCGCTCATCTCTCCCCTCGCCTCCAGGCCTCATTGATTGTTCTGCTTCGGGCTGCTCTGTCTGTGGCTTTTCTCTCAGCTTCATTGATTTCATCTTCTGGAAGCTTCTCTCTGTCACCGCAGCTTTTATTCCTCCATTTATAAAGGACTCCAGTCAGAGGATTAAGACCTTCCCTGGGCTATATCATATTAGAACACTCTGACCAAATGGCCCTTAAAGTAATCAAATCAAAGGTTTGATCTGCTCTAATCCATGGTTCTCAATAGGTTTAATTTAAGAACATAATTTTCTGTGGTCCACATAAAAGACTCAAACCAACACAAAGGTTCGTCCATTTTATAGCATGTGTCAGGAATTTCATTCCTTTTTATGGCTGAATAATATGCCATTATTCACATTTTGTTTATCCATTCATCTGTTGATGGACATTTGGGTTATTTCCATCTTTTGACTACTTGAATAATGCTGCTCTGACCATTGGTGTAAAAGTATCTGTTTAGGGTGTGTAACCAGGAGTGAAATTGCTGGGTCATATGGTAGTTTTATATTTAACTTTTTGGGGAATAATATGTGGCCTTTTGTGATTGACTTCTTTCACTTAGCCCAATGTTTTCAAGGTTTATCTGTGATGTAGCATAGATCTGTATTCCTTTTCATGGCTGAATAATATTCTATTGTATGCATATAACATAATTTTTGTCTATCCATTCATCTATTGATGGACAATTGGGTTATTTTACATTCTTTGGCTATTATGAATAATGCTGCTATGAACATTTGTGTACAAGTTTTTGTGTGGACATGTTTTTATTTCCCTTGAGTAGCCTACATGATCTATTGATGATCTCACAGAGATAAGGTGGAGTGAGTAATCTCAGATTGGATAGCAGGAGGAAGGAGAAAATAAAGATAGTAAGTGGGGAGGGGCAGGAGGCTCCAAGCTGAATGAGATTAGAATAGACACCGAGTTAAAAAAAAAAAAGGAAGAAAGAAGACTACAAGACAGGGGGATCTGAGCCTCTGAGCCCAGGACAATTCAGTGAACTAAAAAATTAGAAACTACTTTTTCTCTCTTAACATTGAAGAAAAAATATGTAGAGAAAATAAGTAAACTCTAACTTCTAGGACAGTAGAGTTTACTAGAATGTTACTCAAGGGTGGTCTGTGCATCAGAATCATCTGAACTGTTTGCAAGTTCCTGGGTCCAACCCCACATCTGCTGAATCATAATCTTTATGAGTGGGGCAAGGAAATTGATATTTTTTTTAACTTTTTTTTAATTTTATTTTATTTTTATTTTACCGGGAGGTCCCAGGGAACGAACCCAGGTCCCTCCATGTGGTAGACGGACGCCCAACCATTTGAGCCACATCCGCCCCCGAAATTGATATTTTAAATTAGGAGCCAGGTGACTCTTAAGCAATTAATTTTGAGAACTATTGGACAACAAATGTGCCAAAAGAAAAACAGAAACATCTCTTACATGAATTTTGGCTTAATTCCAAAGAAGTCTTCATGGATTTTCAACAGAGTAGTGAGCAATAGGAGTTGCTCTCAAAGTATGTCTGAAGACCTCTGGGAGCCCTTGAGACCTTTTCAGGGGATCCACGAGGATGAAAGTATTTTGATAATTTTCAGGGATTATGTGCCCTTTTTTACTACAGTGACATTTGCACTGATGTTGCAAAAGCAATGGCAGGTAAAACTGCTGATGCCTTAAGACCAAACAATGCAATGGCCCCACAATGTATAATAGTCTAATCCTTTACCACCTTGCACTCTCAAGGAAAAAAAAAAAATCCCAGTTTCACTTAAGAAAATTGTTGATGAAGTTGTAAAAATTAGTAATTTTATTAAAGCTTGACCTTTGCATATACATCTTAATATTCTATGCGATGACAATGGGAACTATGCATAAAGCATGTTTGCTGCATATTCAAGTACAATGAGTGTTTCAAGGAAAAGCATTTGCAAATTGAGTCATGAGTTGAACAGGTCATTTTTTTTATGGCATACCGTTTTTACTTGAGGGAATTACCAATAGACTACAGTGATTAAGATTTGAGTACTTGGCAGATATTTTCTTAAAAATAAATGAAGTGAGCCTTTCACTCTAAAGAAAACAATTGACAGGGAGCAGATGTGGCTCAAGCAGTTGAGCACCCACCTCCCACACGGAAGGTCCTGAGTTCAGAGTCCGGTACCTCCTCAAGAGAAAAAAAAAAGAATTGACAGTATTTTGACAGTATTCGTTTCCAATGAAAAATTGCTTCAAGTGCAAATTAGAAGATTGGAAAACTTGTTTCTGCCACTGTGGGTATGACAGGTTTCCAATTCTTAAAGACTTTTCTGATGAGATGGGTGGTGATAATAATGAAATGTGTCAACATTTGGAACATCTACATAAATCAAAATGGACCAATATTTTCTAAATCATCCAAACATGATGTTATCAAATTTTCATGAAGAAATGATCCAAAGTACAAGACAAAGCAATGGATTAAATGTAACAGATTAGGAAATGTTTGCTGTGACTAATTTAAGAAACTACAACTTATGGGGTTTTGGTGTGGTATCAAAGAAGAATATACAGTACACAATGAACTGAAAGGCCTATTGGAGGGGAGGAATAAATTTTTTAAAAGCCTATTAAAATACTTCTTTTTCCAATTACTTTATCAGTGTGAGGCTAGACTTTTTTTCATATACCAAACAACACATCACAACAGATTGAATGTGGAAGCAGATATGAGAATCCAGCTATCTTCTATTAAACCAGACATTAAGGAGATTTGCAAAAATGTAAAACAATGCTACTTTTCTCACTAATTTTTTTGGTTTTGGAGAATATAATTATTTCTCATTAAAATACGTTATGTTACAAAATAATCGTATTGATTTTTTAAATGAATATTTTCAGTTTTGATTTATAATAGAGTAAATACTGATAGATATCTCACATAAACAAAAGCTCTTAGAACATTCAATAATTTTTTAAAATTTCTCCCCGTTTTTTTTTTTTGTTTGTTTGTTTGTTTTTTGCGCTAGCTGTCTGCTCTCTGCGTGCCCCTCTGTGTCTGCTCGTCCTCTTCTCAGACGGTACCAGGAACCAACCCTGCACCCCCTCGCCCCCCGGAATGGGAGAGAGAGACGCCCAATCTCCTGTGCCTCCTCAGCTCCCCTGGCTGGTGCCTCTCCCATTGTCTCTCCTCTGTGTCCTCTTGTTGCTTCATCCTGCTGCACCAGCTCTCTGTGCGGGTCAGCACTCCTGCATGGGGCCAGCACTCTGCGTGGACCAGCTCACCATGCGGGCCCGGCTGCCCTTCACCAAGAGGCCCTGGGAATCAAACCCTGGACCTCCCATATGGTAGACAGGAGCCCAGTCGCTTAAGCCACATCCATTTCCCTTAAGCCACATCCATTCCTCCCTTCAATAATTTTTAAAACTTGTAAAGGGGTCCCAAGACCAAAAAATTTTGAGAACTGTTGCAATAGACAAACCCCAGTCAGGTTAGTTAAAAACGAACAGAAAACGGAAGAAGCCAACAGGGGATGCTAGAAAACATGGCATATCTTTACATTTCTGAGGTAAAATTAATTTGAACCTAATATTCTATCCCCAACCAAATTATCAAGTTAAAGTGATGAAAACTAAAAGATATTTTTTTGACATGGCAGAATTCAGAGAGTTTAGTACTCTCATTCTGAAAGAAATATTAGAAAATGTCTTAATGAGGAGAAAATAGGAAGACAAAAACAAAATGAAGAACAAAGCAATTAGTAAATATACATTTTTATTTATTTTTGAGAAAGTATTTAATATTAGGTACTGTTATTTTTTTTTTTGTTAGATATTTATTACTAAGAATAAATTTTAAAATAGAATCTGTAGGGGAGTAGGTGTGGCTCAGTGGTTGAGTGCCTGCTTCGCATGTAAGTATGTATTGGGGATTGAGCCCGGGACCTCAAAAAAAAAAAAAAAAAAAAGAATCTGTAACTAAAATTCAGATAATATCAATAAGGAAGTGCTTTAAGGAGTAGAGAATGACCTTGCTAGAGTTCTGATTTTGATTGGGGGTTAAATGTGGACACCATCTAACATTAAATCTTACAAAAATATAAATTGAGGAATGTCTAATCATATTTTGTGGGTTTTTTTTTTTTTCCCAATAATTTCTAAGGTTTAGTTGCAGATGAAAAGTGAAGTGTGAAGGCAGTATGTAGCGACTGCCATGTGGTCTGCTGTGTGTTAGATTAGGTGTTCTAAGGGGGCAGGGACACAGAACTGCTTTCTAAGTGATTAACTAATGATACAAACTAGATTACCAAATCTGTTTATAGTTCCCCACAAGCGCCATGCTATTCTCTTTCCCTGTAACACTCTTCTTTGTCTGGTTAACTATCATTTATAGTTTAGGCTGGTGTTCTGGCATCAGACCACCTAAATATATGGAGTCCACCATTTCCTTCAGCTTGCACAAATTAATTCTCTATGCCTCAGATTCCTCTACTCTAGATGGGGCAAATTAAGTAAATGAGCCAATCTATGCAAAGTACTTAGCCAATTTGTAACTCAGTAAATATTAGCTCTTATTTCCTTGTAGCCTCAGCTCAGGCCACCTCTCCCACGAAGCCTTTTTTCTTATCTCCCCTCATCCCCAGGCTCCTCATGGAGTCCCCACACAGTACTCTGGGCCTATCCCGATTTAGGGCTTAATTAAAAGTAACGGTTTTGTGCCCGGATCCCCTATCACACTCCAGGACAGGAATCACCAATTAGTTATATCTCTTTTTTTACCCTCTCGGCCAGCTTAGTCCTAGTAGGAACCGAATGTCTAGCGAATGAATGGCACTTGGCAAGTAATCGTGAAATGCGTGTTAAGCAGAGCACTAAACGTAATCATACAAGAAATTGAACTTTCAATTGTCCTTAGATGGTTCCATATCCGAAACTTTGGAATGTTAGAGGAAACCTTAAGAGATAAAGACGATCTGGCCCCATAGAGGAAATCGAAGCCCAGAGAGGTTTGGCACTTGCCTAAGATGTTACTACAACGTATTAATAGCAGAATCAGAGCAAGATCCAGGTCTCGAGTCTTCCGGCCCCAGGGGCTCTATTCCCCACCTGTCCAGTGTGGAAGCTCAGGAAATCTGTCACACCCGAACTGGAGATTCCAGGGGCCGAGCCCTCGTTCAACGCGAGTTCTACTTAAAGGCGCCCTTCCCCGCCCGGGGCGTTGGGAAGGGGGTCACTCACTTGACTTAGGGGTGTTGGGGAGACTTTCGGGACTCTGCGACTCTCCGTGGGCCGCCAGCCTTGCGGCCTGGAGGGTACTAGGCGCTTACTTTGTCCGCGCAGCGCCAAGTGCGACTTGGTTGCTAGGGCGACCAAGGACCTCTCACCCGGAAGCAAATACGCGATGGGCCGCGGCAGAGCCAATCAGAAGATGTCGGGGCTGTGAACTGCCGCTGGGCGGCCCCGGAGGCCCTCCAGGTGAGATCTGCAAGGGAGGCCGAGTCCGGCTGGGATCTTTCGACCTGTGGGCACCCATCTGACAGTCACCCCCAGGAAGCAGCTCTGCAAACGGGGTACGTCCCCTCCCTTCCTTGTCCCGGGGTATTGGAGGTTTGTTCATGTGCGAGGTCATTTATGTGCGGACTGGTCTGCCGCCTCCGAGCTCCGAGGAGCATCCCGGCCCGGTGTATCCTAGTCTTTCTGCCTGGGATTGGTGAGTCTGCATCGGCAGAGTCCTGTCCGCTAGGTCCTGGCCAGGCAGGAGTCGGCAGCTGAGGTTGTCTACGCTCAGACTGGAAGGCGGCGTCAGAATGCAGGCTCGGAGAGGGGTAAAGGGTTTGTGCTGGAAAGCTGGGGCACCTTTGCTCTGCCTCCATCTCGAACTGAGTGGTTATTTGGGGACAGTATATGTTGGAAGAAAGGTACAAGGTACGGGAGTCTGAACGGAGCTGTTATTTCGGGGCAAGTTAGAGATTTGCCTGGGAGGGGAGTGGTGTGTAGTCTGTTTTCACTGCTATTCCTGGGAGCCTAACCTCGCTATCCACGGTGAAGAAACGTAGTTAGGATTTTCCCAGGCTAGGAGTAATAGAATAGGGGCGTCTGTCCATGTGAATTATACAACATAATTCCTATTCCCTGGAAAACATCCAGAGAGAGTGATATTGGATAGTTGCTAAACATAACCAGCAAGCCTTCATTCAAAGTTTGGAATAGAGGTCTCAGATCAAGTTGTAAAGGTAACATTTTCTGAGTTGGTGTGAGACAAGTTATTGATCACTCTAGGTGAACTATCTGTGGTTTGATTTCGTTGGCTACCCACTCTTTTCTCTCTTGTCCTTTTATTTTTTATCAGAGTACAGTATCTTCTTGCTTTATCCCCAGTGTTTCCCAGTACACAAACTTACCTGGGAAGGGTGATTTTTGAGATGAAGCTAAGATCTACCTGTTGATTTGTATATCCTTTCTTATTTTCCCTGAATTTTAGAAATAATAGGCAATTATTGATGCAAATCCTTATAGAATTCTGTTTGTCCCATTACTTTGATCTCCTATTAAACTTTTAATGATCTTACATTTTTGTGAGTATGTGTATATGTGCTACTGGTTTTACAAATGAACTTGAAGTAGTTTGACTTCTTTCTCATACTATTCTTATCTAGAGGAAAACTGGAGTCAGAGGAAACTTATAATGATGAAGTTTTTAATTTGTGTTGGAAGAGGGGCTTATCTTTAAACTTTCAATTGATATTATAAGTTGTGTGTATTGTAAAGAATAAAGAAGAGATTGAGGGGGGTGGATGTGGCTCAACTGGTTGGGCATCCGTCTCCCATATGGAGGGACCTGGGTTCGATCCCCAGGACCTCCCAGTAAAATAATAATAAAATAAAAATAAAAAAAAAAGAAGAGATTGATTCAAACCCTAGCTCCACTGCTTCTATAGTTGGTGACATTAGACAAGGTATATAAATTATCTGTGTTCCAGTTTCCTCCTCTATATAAAATATAGAAAATATTGTTTACCTTACAAGGTTGTTAGAGGATTAAATGAAAGAACTGTATCTTTCCTCTCAACTGTAGACTCATATATCAACTACCTTCTAGACATATCCATTTGAATATCTTATAGGTATCTCAAATGTAACAAGTCCAATCAGAACTCATGATATCCGCCCCTGTCCAAAATCTATTCCTCCTTAGTGTGCCCCTTCTAAGTACATGGCACCACTATTCACTCTGTTTATTCAGGCCAAAAACCTTGCAGTATTACTCTTTTCTCTCACCCCTCACATCTAATTCATTTACCTTTAAAATACATTGATAATCTATGACCACTTATCAACTCCACTGCTACCACCCTAGTCTAAACCATTGTATCATTTCTCTAGCCTGAGCAACTGCAGTAGCTTCCTAACTGGCCTTCCTGTTTCTCCTCACTTCCCTACAGTCTCTTTATTCTTCACACAGCAGCTAGAATAATTGTTTAAAAACATAAACCAGCCATATACAGTTCTTGCCTCAGCTCTCTAGTGACTTCCCAATATATATTTAGAATAAAATCCAAAGTCCTTTCCAAGGCCAGGCCCTTTCTACTCTCTGATCTCATCTTCTTCCCTCACTTCATTATAGCCCCACATGACTGTTCATCCAACACAGTGCATTGAAAATTTTCTGGACTCAGAGCCTTTGCACTTGTTATTGTTTCTGTTAGAATGGTCTTTCCACAAATACTTCATGGCTCATTCTCTCAGTTTGTTCAGGTCTCTGCTCATATGTGATATCAGAGAGGCTTTACCTGACCACCCTATCTAAAATAGTAGCCTCGGTTTATTATTTTTTTTCCCTTCATAGCAGTTAACTAATATTTTATATCAATTTATTTGTTTGTTTTCTGTAATGTCCCTGGCAAGTAAGCTTTACAAGGGCAGGAATTTTTCATCTTTACCGTTACATCCCCATGATCTGGCACATAAGTACTCGATAAATATTTGTGGAATGAATGACTCTCCATCCTTGCATAAGTCATCTGTTCAACCTTCAGTCATTTATTCCACAAATAAATATTGAATTCCTATTATATGAAAAATGGTAATCAAAATAAAATGGTCCTTGCCCTCAAGGAGCTTACTGAGAGCAGGAGAGACAAACATAAAATGGACACTCCATAACTTGTATAATTACAAAAGATTGTAAAGAAATACCATGAGAACAAATGTAGATGGCATGATCATGCAAGGCCTTTTAGAAATATTTGGACTGAGATCTAAATGATGAGTTGGAGTTATCCAGCTAAAGACTGAGGGAACAGCATGTGAAAAGGTTATGAAGTAGGAAAGCATGTGGTCAAGGAACTGGTGGAAGACCAGTAAGGCTTGAGCCTCCTGAAGTAGAGAAGGAAGGATGGAGGGAGTTGTAGTACATATGAGGTTAGAGATTGAGGTTCTGTTCATGGAGTTTGGGTTTTACTCTATGTGTAATGGAGAGTTATAAAAGAATATTAATTGATATAGTTTACCTTTTTAAAAGAACACTCTACATGCTGGGTGGAGAGATTTGAAGGGGGCAAGATTGGTGAAAAGGTGGCATTTAGACAAAATATGTACAGGATCTATATGAAGAAAACCACAAAACTCTGATGAAGGAAATCAAAGAAGATATAAATAAAGGGAGAGATATTCCATGTTCATGGATAGGAAGACTAAATATTGTTAAGATGTCAGTTTTTCCCAACTTGATCATAGTTTCAATGTAATCCCAATAAAAATCTCAACAAGTTATTTTTTGGCTATCAACAAGCTTAATTCTAAAGTTAATATGGAGGGAAGTGGATGTGGCTCAAGTGATTGGGCTCCCATCTACCATATAGGAGGTCCAGGGTCGATTTCCAGGGCTTCCTGGTGAAAAGCAAGCTGGCCTGCGTGGTTAGCTGGCCTATGCAGAGAGCTGGCCCATGTGGAATGCTGGCCCATGCAGGAGTGCTGGCCCACAAAGGAGTGCTGATGCAGCAAGATGACACAACAAAAAGAGACACAGAAGAGCGATAATAAGAGATGCAGCAGACCAGGGAGCTGAGGTGGCACAAGAGATTGAGCAGCCTCTCACCACTCCAGAAGGCCCCAGGATCAGTTCCTGGTGCCGCCTAAAGAGAAGACAAGCAGACACAGAAGAATACACAGTGAGCAGACAGTGATCACAAAAGCAATGGGGTCGGGGTGGGGATAAATAAATAAATAAATCTTTAAAAAATAAAAAAATAAAAAATAAAGTTAATATGGAAAGGCAGAAGACCCAGAATAGCCAACACAATACTGAGGGAAAAAAAAAAACAAATTTGGAGACTGACACTGCCTGCCTTCAATACTTAGTATAAAGCTATAATAATTAAGATAGTGTGGTATTGGCAAAAGAATAGACACATAAATCATTGAAACAGACTAGAGAGCCCAGAGATAGACCCACACAAATGTAATCAACTGATCTTTAACAAGAAAGGATAGTCTTTTCAACTGGACACGATGTGCAAAAAAATTGAATTCAGAGACCTTACACCTTTCACAAGAGCTAATTCAAAATGAATCATAGATCTAAATGTAATATGCAAAAATATAAAACTTCTAGATGGAAAATAGGAGAAAATCTAGGTGACCTTGGATTTGGTGATGCCTTTTTAGATATAATACCAAAAGCACAATCCATAGAAGAAAATTGTTAAGTTGGAGTCATTAAAATAAAAAACTTCTGCTCTGTGAAAGACGCTTTAAAAGAATGAAATGACAGGCCACAGACAGGGAGAAAATATTTGCAAAACATCTAACAAAGGACTTGTCCAAAATATGCAAAGAATGCTTAAAACTCAACAATAAGAAAACAATACAATTTTTAAAACGGGCAAAAGATCTGAACATACACCATACCAAAGAAGAAAAACAGATGACAAGCATATGAAGAGATGTTGGACATCATATGTCATTAGGAAGTTGCAAATTAAAACAACAATGAGATACTACTAGCCACCTACAAAAAATGGCTAAAATCCCAAACACTGACATTACCAAATGCTGGTGAGGATGTGATGCAACAGAAATTCTCATTCATTGCTGGTAGGAATGCAGAATGGTAACAGCCACTTTAGAAGCCAGTTTGGCAGTTTCTTACAAAGCTAAACAGGTTTACCATACAGTCCAGCAATTGTGCTTCTAGGTATTTCTCCAAATGACTTTAAAACCTTTGTCCACCCAAAAACCTGCACCCGAATGTTTATAGCAGCTTTATTCATAAATTTTTTATTCGAAAATTGGAAGCAACCAAGATGTCCTTCAATGGGTGAATGGATAAACAAACTATGTTACATCCATACAATGGAGTATTATTCAGAAATAAAAAGAAACGAACCAAGAAAAAACAAAAACACAACCCTCCAGGGATATTTTTGTGACACTACACACACACACACACACACACACACAAACAAACCCTGGAGGAACCTTTTTTTTTTTTATAGACAATTGCTAAAGACACATTTATTGAATGAAGATTTATATGGGATATAAAAAGGATTATACCATACCACATAACATTTCTTACAGAATTTACTTTCAATTTTATTGCAAAAATTATTCTATGGGGACACTAATACTTATCACTAAACTAAAATTATCATTTTTTTCCCTCTTCCACTTCTCAGCTAAACATCTTCAATGTCTTTTCTAGTTTTCATCTTTTTGGTTTGAATGTTCTTTTCCTGTTTTGAGTTTCCTCTTCGGCAACACATCGCTTAGCACTGCGTGTGGCTCTCTGGTTGTGCCTTGATCCTTTAGGTGAAGTTTCAACTTTTGAGACTATAGCATTTTTTAAAGTGATTCCTTTGTTTATCATCTCTGTGGCAAGGATTTTCACTTTTCTAGATCTCAGGCACAGCC
>JAKSZT010054030.1:48794536-48815937 GCA_026826555.1 Tolypeutes matacus
ATTCACTACCATCTCTGGGTCTTCTGGCTTTCTTGCCTGGATTTTCTTCATTGGATTGTCTTCGGGGTCCCCCATCTCTATTATTTCTGAAGGAGGTGTGTCGGTGTTTGTTTTTCTTAATCTACAGGATTGGAGTCCTGCCGCTTTGTCTTTCTCCCAAGAGGCTTGCTCTGCTCTAGCAGGTCAAGACTCCTGCACCTTAGCAGGAAGATGGATCTTATTTCGGCTGCTGGATCTTAGCCGCACTTCCTCACTGGCTGCTGCATCCTGCTGCTTCTGGCTTTTCACAAGAACCTTTGCTGTTTCCTCCATGTGTGGTATTTCTGTTTCACTAGATATACTCAGAAATTCCTCAGAGTCTGTGTTTGCTTTGCTTTTAGACCTTGTAGACCTACCATCTTGAGTTTGTGTTTTGTGCTTTACCAGCCTTCTCTCTTTCTCACCCTGCTCTGTGGGTGTTTTTTCAGAGATAACAGACAGAGAATCAAAATGCTGCAGAAACCTAGTTTGGTATCTGGTCCTCAATGACGTTGCCTCTGGTTTTACTGCTCTTTCTCTGGGCTTTCCTAGGGTTTTTCTCCCAGGCTTGTCAACTTCCTCCAAGTCTGTCACCTCAGCTGTACTAAGGGATGACTGGGGGTCTGTATATTTTTGTCCAGATCCAGATCTTGAGGATCTAACCCTCTCCTCTTTTGGGTTTTGTTCTGGTTTCCCCTCATCTTTGCTCACAGTCATTCTATTTAAATGCATATTGCTGAGTGAAAGAATAGTCTGAAAAGGCTACATGCTATGTGATTCCAACTATGTGGCAAAACTATAGAGAAAGTTAAAAAAAAAAAATCAGTAGTTGCCAGAGGCTGGGAGGGAGGGATGAATAGGTGGAGCACGAGATTTTTAGTTGCAGTAAAACTATTCTGTATGATATAGTATAGATGGATGGATGGATACATGATATTATGCAGTTGTCAAATCCGTAAGACTGGTACAACACAAAGAGTGAAACTTAATGTAAACTATAGACTTTTTAGTTAATGATAATGTATCAATATCAGTTCGTCAATTGTGACAAAATGTATCACACTAATGTAAGATGTTATAATAAGGGAAACTGTAAGGGGGAAAGGGAATATATGAGAACTCTCTGTAATTTCTGTTTAGTGTTTCTGTAAATATAAAATTGCTCTAAAAAACAAATCCATTAATTAAAACCAAACCAGAATACTCTGCCGGGGATTGAACCCAGGACCTCATATGTGGGAAGCTGGTGCTCCACCACTGAGCCACATTGGCTTCCCTGGGTTTTTTGTTTGTTTGTTTTGCTTGTTGCTTGTTTTTGTTTTTTTCAAGAGACACTGGGACCCGAACCCAGGACCTCCCATGTGGGAGGCAGGTGTTCAACTGCTTAAGCCACATTCAGTCCCCATTTTTATCATTTTTAAGAGTACAATTCAGTGACATTAATTACTTTTACGAAGTTGTGCCACCGTCACCACCTCCATTACTAAAACTTTTTCATTACCCAAAACAGAAACTCTTTACCCTTTAAGCAATAACTTCCCATTTCCCCTCTTCCCAATCCCTGGTAACCTGTAATCTACTTTCTATCTTTATGGATTTGCTTATTCTAGATATTTCATATCAGTAGAATCAAACAATATTTGCTCTTTTGTGCCTGGTTTATTTCACTTAGCATAATGTTTTCAAGGTTCATCCCTGTTGTAGCATGTATCAGAACTTAATTCCTTTTTAGGGGCTGAATAATATTTCATGTATGTATACATCATATTTTATTTATCCATTCATCTGTCAATTGGCACTTGGGTTGTTTCCACCTTTTAGCTAATGCTGCTGTGAATGCTGGTATCTGTTTTTGACTTCCTGCTTTCAATTCTTTGGGTATATACCTAAGAATGGAATTATTGGATCATATGGTAATCCTGCATTTAACTTTTTGAGGATCAAAAATTTGAACTATAGGAATGTTATGAACAAGGGCAAAAAGCAAGCAAGGTAAGGAGAGAAATGATAAAGTTGAAACAAGAGAAGTAGAAGGAGCATGAAATCCTTGGTCTTCTTAGGAAAATTACCCTTACAAGTTATATTTTGTACTCTTACTCCTAGCCAGGTGATTTTCATTATTTAGACAATATATAGAA
Source organism: Tolypeutes matacus (assembly GCA_026826555.1). Classification (NCBI taxonomy): domain Eukaryota; kingdom Metazoa; phylum Chordata; class Mammalia; order Cingulata; family Chlamyphoridae; genus Tolypeutes; species Tolypeutes matacus. The sequence goes on from JAKSZT010054030.1 coordinate 48,796,693, forward strand.
GATGAAGTTAGAATGAAGTTATTTAAAAAGAAAAAAATTTAGGATTTTTTTCTAAAGTCTTTCAAATTGAAAGAGAAATTGAACTATAAAATGCCTTTGAATGCCTAATTTTTATATATAGATGTGTTCCTGAAAAGGCATATGTAAATTTAAATTTTATTGATTTCTATATTAAATATACAAAACATTTTTCAACTGGGGTTTTAAACCCTATAGCTGACCAAACCAAATCAGAATCTCTAGGATTGGAACGTAGGCCTGTGCATTTTGAAAGTTCTCCATGCCTTTCTGAAACACACCTCTGGTTAAGAAGTCTGACTTTGAGAAATTCATTGAAGAGTAGTACTAGGGAGACTTCTCAGGATGGTGGACTAGAGAGACACAGGACTCACTTATTAGAAGACAGACAGAAATGGCTTGGAAAAAAATGTTCAAGTGTTTAGGATACCAGGAAAGGCTGGACACCACCCCAGAAGAGAGAGGGGCAAAGGAAAAGAATCTCGACAGGAAAACTGTGAGTGAAAGCAGCAGCTCTAGCTGCCAGCACCCACCCCCCCACACTCTCAGAACAGATAGCTTTGAATTCGCTGGCCTCTGGCCAGTGGTGCGAACAGAGGGGGCTACAGGGGTTGACCTCCCCAGGAAAGGGGAAAGAGACAGACGCAGCCTAAGGCTGATTCAGCTTTTGGCCAACAAATTTGGTCTGCTGTGTCCCATGAGCCCTTCCAGGCCAGGTGGGGACTGCACCATTGTTTGCCCTGGGAGTTGAACTATAGGAATATAGATCCAACTAAGGACTAAGGAGATCCAACTCTCACAAACACCCTGCCTACTGACCGGGACTAGCTGTTGAGGACACAGAGGGGAGTAGAATTATATCCTACCCAGGAAAAGGGAAGAGGCTGCTGGCAAAGGTTGGAGAACAGCCTCTGAGAAAGTTTGAATTGCCAAACTCTGAATAGCCTTGAGGCAGGATCCTTTCTTACATTGCTGCTGTCAGTGTTGCAGCGAATACATTCCGATCAGAATAAATCCAACTAGACAGATACTACTAAGACACATACTACTTAGAATGTCAAACGTCAAAGATAAAAAGAAATTTCTGAGAGCAGCAAGGGAGAAGCAAGCCATCACATACAAGGGATACCCAGTAAGACTTAGTGAGGATTTCTCGTCAGAAACCATGGAGACGAGAAGACAGTAGTATGATACAATTAGGTACTGACAAAGAAAAACTGACAGCCAAGAATTCTTTACCCAGAAAAATTGTCCTTCAAATATGAAGGTGAGTTTAAAATATTCACAAACAAACAGAAACTAAAAGGGTTCGTAAAAAAGAATCCCCTTTGCAGGAAATATTAAAGAGAGCCTTAGAGCCTGAAATAAAAAGACAGGAGAGAGTGCCTTTGAGGAGAACAGAGAAGACAAGAATAGCAGAAAGGATAACCAAAAAAGCAAAAAGACAGACAGAAATAAGATATGACATATGAAAACCAAAGATTAAAATGGTCAAAGTAAATAATGCATTTACAGTAATATCATTGAATGTGAATGGATTAAACTCCATAATCAAAATATATAGGCTGACAGATGAATAAAAAAACATGAGCCATCCATATGCTGCCTACAAGAGACTCAACTTAGACCCAAAGATACAAACAGGCTGAAAGTGAAAGGCTGGAAAAAGATACTCCACGCAAATAGTAACCATGAAAGAGCAGGGGTAGCTATACTAATATCAGACAAAACAGACTTTAAATGCAAAAAAGTTATGAGATATAGAAGGCCATTATATATTAATAAAAGAACAATCCACCAGGAAGAAATAACAGTCACAAATATCTATGCGCCTAATCAGAGCGCCCCAAAATGCATGAGGCAAAGTCTGGCAAAACTGAAGGGAAAAATAGACATCTCTACAATAATAGTTGGAGACTTCAGCACACAACTCACATCATTAGATAGAACAACTAGACAGAACATCAACGAGAAAACAGAGAACTTGAACAATATGATAAGCAAGCTAGATTAACAGACATATACAGAATGTTGCATCCATACTCAGTGGGTTATACACTCTTTTCAAGTGCTCATGAATAACTTTCTCCAGGATAGACCACATGTTAGGTCACAAGGCAGGTCTTAATAAATATAAAAAGATTGAAATTATATAAAGCACCTTCACAGATCATAATGGATTGAAACTGGAAATCAGTAATAGAAAGGAAAGACATAAATTTGCAAATGTGTGGAGGCTGAACTACACACTCCTAAATAATCAGTGAGTCAAAAAAGAAGTTGTAAGTGAAATTAGTAAACATATTGTGACGAATGAAAACGAGACCACAACTTATCAAAACTTACGGGATACAGTGAAGGCAATGCTGAGACAGAAATTTATAGCCCTAAATACCCATATTAAAAAAGAAGAAAGAAAAAAAATTAACTTGATCCAGGAGTTAGTTTACATTTCAGGAATTCCCTCTTAATTTTCCTAATAAGTTTAGGCTTTACTATCCTGGAAAGAATCAATTTTAAAAATAAAACAATGTAAATGGTGAATCTTAAAGGTAATAATAATACTACTAATAAGTAAATCTGCATATTACACTTGGTGAACTAAGGAGGTACCCAAGAATTTGTATTCACTTTTTTTTTTTTTTAATGATGAGCAACCCTATTTTTAAAAAGTAGAAGTTAACTAAAAAAATTGTCTTTTTTTTTAAAAAAAGAAGGAGCTAAAATCAAAGATCTAACTGAACAACTGGAGAAACTAGAAAAAGAACAGCAAACTGTTCCCAAAGCAAGCAGAAGGAAAGAAATAAAGATTAGAAGAGAAATAATGAAATTGAGAACAACAGAAACAATAGAGAAAATCAACAAAACCAAAAGCTTGTTCTTTGAGAAGATCAATAAAATTGACAAACCCTTAGCTAGACTAACAAGAAAAAAAGAGAGAAGATGCAAATAAATACAATCAGAAATGAAAGCAGGGAAGTTACTACTGTCCCCACAGAAGTAAAAAGGATCATAAGATGTTAAGAGAAACTATATGCCAACAAAATAGACAACCTAAGTGAAATGGAGAAATTCCTAGAAATGCACAATCTACATTGACTCTACAAGAAATACAAGAACACAATAAACCAATCACATTTTAAAGAGATTGAATCAGTCTTCAAAAATCTCCCAACAAAGAAAAGTCGAGGACCAGATGGCTTCACAGGTGAATTGTACCAAGCATTTTGAGAAAAATTAACAGCAGTCCTGTTTAAACACTTCCAAAAAATTGAAGAAGAGGGAAATTATCCAACACATTTTATGAAACCAGCATCACCCTAATACTAAAGCCAGATAAAGGTACTACAAGAAAAGAAAACTACAGATCAATCTCTCTAATGAACGTAGATATAAAAATTCTCAACAAAATACTTGCAAATAGAATTAAACAGCATATCAAAAGAATTATATATCATGATCAAGTGGGATTTATTCCTGGTATGCAAGGGTGTTTCAACACAAGAAAATCAATTAACATACTATACCACATTAACAAATTGAAGGGGAAAAAAAACACATGATTATCTTGATCAATGCAGAAAAGGCATTTGACAAAATCCAGCATCCTTTCTTGATTAAAACACTTCAAAAGATGGGAATAGAAGGAAAATTCCTCAATATGATAAAGGGCATATATGAAAAACCCACAGCCAACATAGTACTCAGTGGGGAAAGGTTGAAAGCTTTCCCTCTAAAATTGGGAACAAGACAAGGATGCCCACTGTCAACATTGTTATTCAACATTGTGCTAGAAATTCTAGCTAGGGAAATTAGACAAGGAAAAAGGAAAAAAAAAAAAAAAAAAAGACATCCAAATAGGAAAAGAGGAAGTAAAACTCTCACTATTCATGGATGGCATGATCTTATATTTAGAAAATTCTGAAATTTCTACAGACAAAGCTACTTGAGCTAATAAACGAGTTCACCAGGGGAAATAAACAAATAAAATGAATCTTTAAAAAAAAAAAAAAGAGTTCAGCAAAGTGGCAGAATACAAGTTCAACATGCAAAAATCAGTAATGTTTCTGTACATTAGTATTGAATAATCAGGAGGAAATCGGGAAAAAATTCCATTTACAATAGCAGCAAAAAGACTCAAGTACCTAGGAATCAATTTAACCAAAGATGTTCAGGACCTATATGTAGAAAACTACAAAACAATGCTAAAAGAAATCAATGAAGACCTAAACAAATGGAAAGACATTCCATGTTCGTGGCTTGGAACCCTAAATATTGTTAAGATGTTGTATTAGTCAGCCAAAGGGGTGCTGATGCAAAGTACCAGAAATCTGTTGGCTTTTAAAAAGGGTATTTATTTAGGGTAAAAGCTTACAGGTATATGGCCCTAAAGAGTCCAACTCAAGGTACCATAAGAGGTACTTCCTATGCGAATATTCTCGCTGTCCTGATTTTGTGATAACCAGGGTAGGCTAAACACTGACTATGTTAGAAACCACGTATGTGTCCCCAGACCTAGTTTTTCTCCCTAGGTCTGGTTTTTAGAACACTGGCGATAAACTAAGCCTGATTTATTATATAACCATCCTGTATGGGAAAAGACTGTAACTTCAGGTATCTTTGGTCAATCTTAAGAAATATATCAGGGGGTCGGATGTGGCTCGGGTGGTTGGGTGTCCGTCTCCCATATGGAGGGCCTGGATTCAATCTCCAGGACCTCCCGGTAAAAATTTAAAAAAGAAAAATATAGAAGGTGCGTGGGTCACCAGGCCCCATGCGCACGTGTGCCACCGGGCCCTGCGAGTGGGTGAGCCATCAGGCCCCGTCCGCGGGTACGCTGCCAGGCCCCGTGAGCCATGCAGCAAGATGATGATGTAACAGGAGAGTGACACAAGGAAGCGCCAAGACGAGATGCACTGAAAAACCAGGAACTAATATGGAGCAGGCAGTAGGACGCCTCTCTCCCACATTGGAGATTCTGAGGATCGAATCCCAGGAAGACAGGAGGAGAAAGATGAGAAGAGAGAGCAGGAAATGGACACAGAGAGTTGCCCAGTGAATGGACACAGAAAAAATGGGGGCGGGGGGTAAAAATGGATAAAAGTAAATAAATAAATAAATCCTTAAAAAAAAAAAAAGAGGTACTTCCTACCAAAAGTCTATTGCTACATGTTGAAGCAAGATGGTGGGTGATGTCTGCAAGCTTCAGCCTTCTTCTTTCCTCTTAAGGCTCAGTGGTCGCAGCTTCTTCCAGTCTCAGCTGTAGGCTGGCACAGGGCTCATCTCTCTTCCTCTGGGGCTTGTTTCTTTCCAGGCTTAGCTGCTCTGTTCTCATCACAAGGTCAGCTGTCAACAATCAGGCTCATCTCCCTTCCCAGGGCTGCAGGATCCTGTGTATCTTCTTTGTGTATCTACTACTGTGTTCTTTATTGAGCAGAGACTCAGACTGAGGCGCCCTAATGATGTGGTCTAGCCAAAGCCCTAATCTTAGGCATCTCATTTGAATCTAATACAATCAAAAGGATATCGCACCCAGAGGAACAGATCAGTTTACAAACATAATCAATATCTCTTTTTGGAATTCATAAATAACATCAAACTGCCACAGATGTCAATCCTACCCAAAGTAATTTATAGTTTCAATGCAATACCAATCAAAACTCCAACAGCCTACTTTACAGAAATAGAAAGGCAATTACCAAATTCATTTGGAAGGGAAACTGCACCCAAACAGCCAGAAGCATTCTAAAAACGAAGAGTGATGTGGGAGGAATTTCACTGCCTGACCTTGAAACATGTTACAAAGCTACAGAGGTCAAAACAGCATGGTATTGGCGTAAAGATAGACACATTGATCAGTGGAATAGAATTGAGAGTCCAGAAATAAACTCTTACCTCTATGGCCAACTGGTTTTCAACAAACCTACCTATCAAAGCCATGTTAACAGGACAAAACAGTCTCTTTAACAAATGGTGCTAGGAGAACTGGATATCCATAACCAAAAGCATGAAAGAGGATCTCTATCTCACTCCCTAAACAAGAATCAACACCAAATGGGTCAAAGACCTAAATATAAAAGCCAGGACCATAAAACTACCAGAAGAAAATGTAGGGAAACATCTTCAAGATCTTGTGGTAGGTGGTGGTTTCTTGTACCTTACACCCAAAGTACAACCAACAAAAAAAAAATAGATAAACAGGACCTCCTCAAAATTAAACACTTTTTTGTACCTCAGAGGACTTTGTCAAAAGGGTGAAAAAGCAGCTGATTCAATGAAATATGTGGAAATCACATATCCAATAAGGGTTTAATATCCGTGATATATAAAGAGATGCTACAACTCAACAATAAAAAGAAAAATGACCTGATTAAAAAATGGGCAAAGGACTTGAACAGATACTTGTCCAAAGAAGAAATAGAAATGGTGAGAAAAACACATGAAAAAATGTTCCACATCACTAGCAATTAGGGAAATGCAAATCAAAGCTACAGTGAGATATCATTTCACACCTATTAGAATGGCCACTATTAAAATGTTGGAAAACTACGTGTTGGAGAGGATGTGGAGAGATAGAAATGCTTATTCACTCTTGGTGGGAATGTAGAATGGTACAGCCACTGTGGAGGACTGTTTGGGCAGTTCCTAAAAATGTTGAATATAGATTTGCCATGTGATCCAGCAATACCACTGCTAGGTATATACCCAGAAGAACTGAGAGCAGTGGCACAAACAGACATCTACACACTAATGTTCATAGTGACGTTACTCATGATTGCCAAAAGATGGTAACAACTCAGGTGTCCATCAACCCATGAACAGATAAACAAATTGTGGTATATACATATAATGGAATATTATGTAACTGTAAGAAGCAATGAAGTAGTAAAGCTTTGACAACGTAATGAACCTGGAGGACATTATATTGAGTGAAGCAAGCCAGACACAAAAGGACAAATACTGGGGAGTGGGTGTAGCTCAGTGGTTGAGTACCTGCTTCCCACATACGAGGTTCTGGGTTCAATCCCTGGTACCTTCTAAAAAATAAAAATAAAGGACAAATACTACTGTATGACTGCTCTATTATGAACTAAATATATTGTGTAAACTCGTGGAGTTAATAACTAGAATAAAGGTTGCCAGAGAATAGAATGGGTTTAGAGAATGGAAAGCTGAGGGTTAGTCTGTGCAGAGTTGTTAAAAAAGGTTGTTTTTAAATCTTTGGAAATGAATAGAAATGGTGAAAGTATATCATAGTATTTGTAACTAGCAGTGCTTTTATATGGGTGTGACGTGGTTGAAGGGAAAGTCTAAAGTCATGTATATTACTAGAAGGGAAGCTAAAAAAATGTAACATGGGACTGTATAGCATAGTGAAACCTCACTTGAAATATGAAAATGGGTAATATTGCATATATAAGACTTTTTCTTTGAAACTGAACGAATGTATTTTAATATTACATGATGTTAATATCAGGCAAAAATACAACCAAAGCAAACTATGGACAGTAGTATATAGTAATATATTAATAATCTTCCATTAAGGGTAAAAAAAAAAAAAGGGAAATATACTAAGGGAAAGTAACTGGACACAAGGTACTACATATTGCTTGACTCCATCTATACAAAATACAAACACAAATAAACTTAGAGAGACGGAAACAGAATAGCAGCTGTGTATGGAAGGGGAAGCATAGAGAGATTGTGAAGTGAAGTTTTTTGTTTGTTTTTATTATTCAAATAATGAAAATGCTGTAGTCATGATTGAAGTGATTGCACAGATATCATTGATTGTACACTTTGGGTGGATTGTATGCTTTATTAATATGTATCAAATTTATTTGTTAAAATAAAAGAGTAATACTAGGGGGGTGTATTTATAAATCTTTTGCAAAGCAATTTGTCCTCCTTGCCCTAAGCTAGCCCTTTAAAAATCTCTATTTTTCTTTATTATATTTATTTAAATTAAGCTATATACATAACTTTGACAAAGGATTATTTTACTGCTCTGATTTTGTAAGAAGTCTGCATTAATTTTTTCTCTTCCAGGTGAAAATGAGTTCTTCAGTAAGAAGAAAAGGAAAGCCAGGCAAAGGAGGCGGAAAAGGATCTTCCCGAGGAGGAAGAGGAGGCAGGGGTCACAGTAGTAAATCTCACGGGGGTGGTGGCGGTGGCAGCGGCGGTGGTGGCAACAGAAAGGCCTCGAGTAGAATTTGGGATGATGGAGATGACTTTTGTATCTTCAGTGAATCGAGGCGCTCCTCCAGGTCATTATACTCTGAATATTCAAATATGGAAACAGTATCAGTCTCTAATCTATAGGAGGACAGATGGCTGAGGAGAAAGGGAAAAGAAATGTCAAGTTAATTGTTCCCCTTATTTTAAAACTTGGCAGTTGCCTATTTTATAACGTTTTCTTTTTTTTTTTTTTTTTTTTACTGGGAGGTCCTGGGAATCGAACCCGGGTCCCTCCATATGGGAGACGGACGCCCAACCAGTTGAGCTACATCCGACCCCGTATAACGTTTTCTAAAGGCATGACAGTAAATAACTTTTATTTCTCCATAGACTTAAATCTGAAGTTAACTTTGTTAACTTCCACATGACACTGTGAATTAAGTGTAATGCTGTTATTTTACCCAATGTTACTAGGAGAGTACATCTTGGAAATAGTGAAAATAATGACAATTATTTTAATTGTTCCTTAGGCCTTGTAGGTTCCTGTTAAAATTGAACAGCCCAAAATATTGCCTGGCTGTACTCTGTCTTTCTAGTTGATGGATTATATATTTTCCAGCCAGATCAGTAAAATCATCACTCATGTTTCATGTGGTAATCAGTGAGAAATGTCATATCCAGACTTCCCTCATAGTCAACTGTTTTTAACAAATCAGTTTTATTGATACATATTAATAAAGCATAAATCCATCCAAAGTGTACAATCAATGGTATTTGGTAAATTTAAACTTTTTACCTTACCTGCTGACTTGAGAACCTAACTTCTGAGTTAGTGCAACTCCATTGTTTTTCAAAACATAACCATTCATACATACATTTGGACATGTCATTCATACATTTGGTGTATTTTTCCCCCAACCCACCCAAGTATTACCACGGTGTATTAGCATTATATATTTGTTATCGTTCATGAGAGAACGTTCTCATATTTGTACTGTTAGCCAGAATCCACCACAGGATTCCCTGTTATACAGCCCCATGCCTCTCTCTCCTTGCCTCCTCCCCTCCCCTCCCGTCCTCTCTTCATCACTAGTCATGAGGAAATGATCAGACAAATCCAAATTGTGAAAAGTTCTACAAGACAGCTGGCTTGAGTTCTTCAAAAGAGTCAATGTCAGGAAAGAAGTGGTGGGAACTATTCTAATGAGTTTAAAAACAACAACAACAAAAAAACCCATAAAAACAAAATGTCATTTTTGATTAGATAAAATAAAAAATATCTATAAATGATATTATCGAGGCAATCGGGAAATTTGGGTGTGTAGTGTACATTAGGTACTAATGTATCAGTATAAAATTTCTTGAGAATGATAGTGGTATTGTGGTTATTTAAGTGTATATCTCTGTTCTTAGGAAATATTTAAAGGTGAAACATGATGCCTGCAACTTACATTCAAATGGTTCAGCAATATATGTATATACATCTATATATAGAGGGAGGCATATATATATAGGCATGTATATATATGGTAAATGTTAATAACTGGTGAATCCAGGTAAATTGTGTTTATTGTACGATTATTCCACATTTCTGTAGGTTTGAAATTTTTCAAAAGAAAAAATTGAGGGAAATGATGGATTTTAGGTAATAACACTTCTTTTCAGAAGTTGCAACTAAAGTGGTTAAAAATCACAATTGATTCTATTTTCTCCTTTACTCCTCAGTTTTGCAAGGGTGAATGTGTGATTCTTTTCAAAGTCTTGATAATGTGGTAGAGCTTAAATACAGAGAAATTTTCTCCCATTTCCCTAGTTTTATGCAAATTTATGATAAAACATGTCAAAAGAAAAAGAAACTTAGTGAACAAAATTAAACTTTAGGACTTATTGTTTTAAATATTAAAAAGAGTTCTTTAAAAATCTAAATTCTAACAGTGAAAGATTAGTGAAACAAATTCTGGTGCATCTATATCTATATGTAACCATTTAAAATTATGTTATAGGAGAATATTTAATCTTAGGGAAATGTCAGTGTTATTTTGATAAAGGAATAAAGCAAGTTAGAAGAGACTACATATGCCAAGCAATTTTATTAAAAATGTATATGAAGACAGTGTGATTTGGGATGACTTTGTTCTCTACTTTTCTACAGTGAATATGTATTTATTATTTTGTAATCAGGCAATGATGGTAATTTGGGTGTAAGTATTTTTAAAATAGGGCTTAATATTCACACATAAGATGGGACTCTACTAATTGTTTTCATATTGGGTACCTAAAGTACAATGAAGTAAGCACTCCTTGTATTTTGTATTTGGTATATATTTTTTCCAAGGCCTTATGGCACAGAGGGAGTCACATTAGCATTGTGTCTTCCAGGGGATTCCTGAGTTAGTAAAGCCAGATTTAATGATTAAGAATCTGATCAGGTTTTCTCCAGCATTTCCAATATGATCAAGTCTGGTGATTTCTCTAGAAAACTAAAGAGTCTCTTCACGTTTGTCATCATCTTTTGTACTATGCTTGACAAGCCTATTCGTGTTGTGTGTATTTAGGGACTCTGGGGAGAATGTAAAGGTTCCAGTCACAGGTAAATATGTAATCTTGCTCTCCTGTTCCTTTGTAGGCCTAGCAGCAGTAGTATAAGCAAAGGAGAGGCACGCCCCAAACGGAGGCCTGCAGCCAAAGTACCTCTTCAGACTCTTCATATGACTTCTGAGAACCAAGAGAAAGTGAAAGCTCTTCTCCGAGACCTGCAAGAACAGGATGCGGATGCTGGATCTGAGTAAATTATTTTACTTTAGCAATTATCTGAGTAAATTATTATATTAGAGAAGATATATTAATAGTAGGAAAGCCCTGTGTGTCTTTGGAACACAATAATACTCATCCTGTTGTGGCCATATAATTAGTTGAAAGTGAGCCAGGAGAAATACAAGAATAAGTATTCATCCGTAGTTGTAGAGGGAGTTTGTTTTTGACTTAAAGTCTATTTTGTCCGATATTAGTATAGCCACTCCAGCTCTCTTTAGGTTCCTACTCGCATGGTATATTTTTTTCCATCCTTTTACCATCAACCTACTTGTATCTTTGACTTTAAGGTGAGTCTCCTGCAGGAAGCATATAGTTGGGTCATGCTTTTATTTCCATTCTGCCAGTGGTGTTGAACCATATTGAGTATCTTCTTATTTCTATCTGGATGTATTTTTCATCTGTTCTTATGGTTGCAATAGGGGTAAAATTTAAAATCCTAAATATATAGCAATTATGTTTGGTTTGATACCAATTTAACTTCAATAGCTTGCATGTATACTTTTCCTCTACCCCTCTGTCCCTCACCATTTTTTGGTTATTCTTACCACTTATATCTTTGTACTCTGTATGTCCAAAAACCTAGGTTTATCATTACACTTTTTCACGTACAAAAGTTTTATTGAAGTATATCTTTCATACATGAACATACATAAACAATAAGTGTATAGTAAAAGTTGTGAACTTACAATGCAAACATGCATATCATCGTACAGAGCTCCCATACATCACCCCACCACCAACACCTTGCATTGTTGTGAAACATTTGTTACAAACTATGAAAGAGCATCATCAAAATATTACTACAAGGGGAGCCAGTGTGGCTCAGTGGTTGCATGCCGGCTTACCACATATGAGGTCCCGGGTTCAATCCCTGGCCCTAGTACCTCAAAAAAAAAAAAAAAAAAAAAATTTCTATGAACTATAGGCAATATCTTATATTGATGTATTTTTCCCCAACCCACTCGATTATTCATACCCTGTATTAGTATTATATATTTATTATAGTTCATGAGAGAATTTCTCATATTTGTTCTGTTAACCACATTCCATCTTCTACTACAAGACTCACTGTGTTATACAGTCCCATGCTTTGTACGAACCATTCAAAGTATACACTCATTGGCTCTCATTGTCATCACAGAGTTGTGCTGTCATCACCTCAGTCAATTTTAGAACGTTTTTATTACTCCAAAAGGAAAAATCCCGTACCCCTTATACCCCCCTTTTGTTGTCCCTTAGAATTGACATAAGAGAAGCAGATGTGGCTCAAGCTATTGGGTGCCTCCCTCCCACATGGGAGGTCCTGGGTTTGGTTCCTGGTGCCTCCTTAAAAAAAAAAGAAGAAGATGAGCAGACAAAGACAGCATACAACAAATACAGAGAACAGACAGCAGGCGCAAAACAATGAGGGGGGTGGTAAATAAAATAAATATTTAAAAAAAAAAGAATTGATATAATATCTTCTTTGCCATTGCTGCAAAAATATTACATTATTACTGTTAACTATTGTCCATAAGTTACATTAGTTGTAATTTTCCCATGTATCACCACATTCATAACACTTTGTAAAAGAAGAACATTCTTGATGGGTCAGTGATGAGCTGGGAGGAGTCCACTGCTGCTGTTGGGGGAGCGATGCCCAGGCCCTGCTGTGATCCGAGTCCACCTGCAGCCACCTGCGACCCAACAGGCTGGTGGCGGGAGTGAGCAGGAGCCGGAGGGCGAGGAGCCACCGCCCGGTCTGCAATGTCACCATCGTTCAGCTGGGTGGCCAACGTGCCTGAGATCATTAGCTCCATTAGACAGGCAGGGAAGATTGCCCACCAAGAGGAGCGCCATTGCCCGTCCGAGTTTGATGACATGTTCACAAAGAAGTTTGAGATGTTCTTTTATGGCCGAGCGACAGCTCACAAGAAGGTCCCACTTGAACTGATAGATGAATGCATCGAGAAGTTCAATCACATCATTTGCAGGGGGAAAGCAGAATTTTACTTGCTTTCCCAGGATTCTGAAACCACAGTTATTGCAGGAGGATTTTCCGTCGTGGATAAATTCTGATCTTTGTTCCAGATGGTGGGTAACAAGGAGCAGGGCCAGAAGCCTATGTGGAAATCCCTCTCCCACTTCGTTCTTTGGCCTTTAAGAGGAAATTTCATGATGGGAACCTAGAAATAGTAGTTTATTCAGCTCTTTTGAGGAAAATGACATTGAGAACCACCTTATTAGTGGGCACAATATTGTGCAGCCGACAGATATTGAGGAAAATAAAACTGCTCCTCATGATTGGCCAGTCTGAAGTTTAACTCATCAGTCCTTTTTTTTTTTTTTTTTTTTTTAAAGATTTTATTTATCCATTCATTTATTCCCCCCTTGCTGCCCGTGCTCGCTGGGTCAGCCAACCACGCCGTGCGGGCGGGCTTGCCTTCACCAGGAGGCCCCGGGAACCGAACCCGGGGCCTCCCATATGGTAAACGGGAGCCCCACTGATTGAGCCACAGCCGCTTCCCCAACTCATCAGTCCTGACACAAAAAAAATAGCATTTGAGAAAAAATTTAAAGAGATATCCTTTTATTCTCAGGGCATTAGACATGTGGATCATTTGGTCTATTATGTATTTCAGTGCACAAATGAAGCTCTGGTCAATGAAATTATGATGAGTCTGAAACAGGCCTTCACAGTAGTGGCCATGCATCAGACTTTTTTTTTTTTTTTTTTTTTTACTTTATTTTGTACATTGAATAATTGAAAATACAAACGTTTAAAAACTAAAAAGTAAACACAAATGAATAAAATATACATTTCTCAAATGTATTGGATACATATAAATTTTTTTTTAATCAAACAATATGTTACACAATATATTTGGTTCATAGTAATGCATTCATGCAGTATTTGTCCTTTTGTGTCGCATCAGACTTCTAAGGCACCGGCTCGGCTGTGCAAGGGGTGTCCTGTGCAGTGCCTCCACAAGCTCTGTGAAAGGATAGAGGGAATGAATACTTCCAAAACCACACTAGAACTGCAGAAACACCTACAACATTAACTAATCAAACAAGCAACTAATTTTGAGGAGGTTCAGAAATTGAGACCAAGAAGTGAGCAGCGAGAGAATGAATTATTTCCTTGCTGAGATGTATACATGAAGAGAAACAAAAAGATCATTTTCATATTGAGGAGATAAAGCAGGTATCACAGATTATAACAGAGAATATTGGAAGTGAATTACCACCCGGTGCCACTTGATTTAGGCTAGATACGCTGAAAAACAAAGCAAAGAGATCTTTAACACGGGGTCTTTAGAAAAGTATTTTGTTCCTGGGGCAGTAAAGCCAGATGCCTACAGTAACAGGTGTGGATCTAGATAGCTCTGGCACATTAAGTAACAACAGCAAAGAGCTTTCTGTGTATGAAAAGGAGGCCTTGCCCATCTCCAAGAGCTCCTTCAGGCTCCTCAGCTCCTTGGATGACCTGTCCACTGACTCAAGAGCCATCTCACAGAAGAGCCTGCCCAACTCTTACCCCCAGCAGGACTTCAGATGGTGAGAAAACACCCTGAGTCATTCCCTTGTGGAATGCCAGCAACCTCTGGAACCTGCTGAGAGGGGCCTCCAGTGGTCTCGCTAAGGAAACTTATAAGGTATCACTCAGTAAAGCATAGGACTACATGGACGAACCTGGAGGACATTATGTTGAGCGAAGCAAGCCAGACACAAAAGGACAAATACTGTATGAATGTGTTACTATGAACCAAATATATTGTGTAACATATTGTTTGATTAAAATTTTTTTATATGTATCCAATACATTTAATTGAGAAATGTATATATTTATTCATCTGTGTTTACTTTTTAGTTTTTAATTGTTTATATTTTCAATAATTAAATGTACAGAATAAAGTTGGGAGAAAAAAAAAAGGAATAAACTATTGATACACACTGTAGATTCTTCATATGAATCTCCAAAGAAGTATGCTAAGTTTCTTAAGAAAGCAAATCCCAAAAGGTTGCATACCATATGCCCCCCTTTATATAACATTCTTGAAATGACAAAATTATAGAAATGGAGAACAGATTAGTGGTTGTCAGGTGTTAAGAAGGAGGTTGCAGTGGGAGGAAAGTGGGTATGGCTACAAAAGGGCAACATGAGGGATCCTTACGGTGATGGAACTGTCTGTCTCTTGACTGTACTGATGTTCACATCCTGGTTGTGATATTGTGCTACAGTGTGAAGAATGTTACCATTGGGGGAAAATGGGTAAATGGTACATGGTTTCTCTATACTACTACTTACAACTGCATGTGAATGTATGATTATCTCAAAATAAAAAGTTTGAAGAAGAAAAAAAAGAAAGTAAAAAGGCAGTGTACTCAGTGGTAGAAAATATTTGGAAACCACATATCTGATAATGATTTAAATAAATAGATTATACAACTCAACGATAAAAAGACAAGCAACCCAATTTAAAAATGGGCAAAAGACTTGAACGAACATTTTTCCAAAGAGGAAATACAAATGGCCAAAAAGCACACACAAAAAGGTTCAACATCACCAGCTATTAGGGAAATGCAAATCAAAACTACGATGAGATACCATTTCACACCTTATAGAATGGCCATTATTTAAAAAAGAGAAAGCTACAAGTGCTGGAGAGGATGTGGAGGGATAGGAACAGTGCTTTACTGTTGTGGGAATGTGGAGAGGTGCAAACTCTGTGGAAGACAGTTTGGTGGTACCTCAAGAAGCAATCCTGTTACTAGGAATATTCAGAAGACCTGAAAGCAAGGATGCAAACTGACATTTGTACACCAATGTTCATTGCAGCATTATTCACAAAGCTAAAATATGGAAACAGTCCAAGGGTCCATCAACCATTGAATGGATATACAAAATGTCGTATAGACATACAATGGAATAATATTCAGTTGTAAGTAGAAATGCATATGACAACATGGATGAACTTTCAGGACATTATGTTGAGTGAAATAAGCCAGACACAAAGGACAAATATTGTATGGTCTCACTAATATAAACTATATATGATGGGTAAACTCACAGTGGTAAACTCTACTATAGGTTACTAGGAGATAGAATGTTGGTTAAGAATGGGAGCTGATGCTTAATGTATGTAGAATTTTTTTTTTTTTTTTTTTCTGTTTTACTGACTTATTTTTTAAAACCATAATTAGGTTTTTTGTTTTTTTTTTTAACTTTATTTTGTACATTTAATAATTGAAAACATAAGGAATTAAAAACTAAAAAGTAAGCACAGATGAATAAATATATACATTTCTCAATTAAAAGTAATGGATACATGTAAAAAATTTTTTTGTTGTTTTGTTTTTTTGTTTGTTTTTTTGTGAATCAAACAATATATTACACAATATATTTGGTTCATAGTAATGCATTCATCCAGTATTTGTTCTTTTGTGTCTGGCTTGCTTCGCTCAACATAATGTCCTCCAGGTTCATCCATGTTGCCATATGCTTTATGACTTCATTTCTTCTTACAGCTGCATAATATTCCATCGTGTGAATAGACCACGGTTTGTTTATCCATTCATCTGTTGATGGACACCTGGGTTGTTTCCAACTTTTGGCAATGGTGAATAATGTTGCTCTGAACATTGGTGTGTAGATGTCTGTTCGTGTCACTGTTCTCGTTTCTTCTGGGTATATACCCAGTAGTGGTATTGCAGGGTCACGTGGCAAGTATATATTCAACTTCTTTAGGAACTGCCAAACAGTTCTCCATAGTGACTGTATTCTGCATTCCCACCAACAGTGAAGAAGTGTTCCTATCTCTCCACATCCTCTCCAACATTTGAAGTTCTCTGTCTTTTTAATAGTGGCCATTCTGATAGGTGTGAAATGATATCTCACTGTAGCTTTGATTTGCAGTTCCCTAATCATGAGTAATGTTAAGCATGTCTTCAAGTGTTTTTTTGCCATTTGTATTTCTTCTTTGGAGAAAGGTCTATTCAAGTCTTTTGCCCATTTTTTTAATTGGGTCGTTTGTCTTTTTATTGTTGAGTTGTAACATCTCTTTATATATCCTAGATATTAAACCCTTATCAGATATGTGATTTCCAAATATTTTTTCCCATTGAGTTGGCTGCCTTTTCACCCTTCTGACAAAGTCCTGTGAGATGCAAAAGTGTTTTAATTTTGAAGAGGTCCCATTTATCTATTTTTTCTTTTGTTGCACGTGCTTTTGCTGTAAGGTACAAGGAACCACCACCTACTACAAAGTCTTGCAGATGTTTCCCTACATTTTCTTCCAGTAGTTTTATGGTCCTGGCTTTTATATTTAGATCTTTGGTCCATTTTGAGTTGATTCTTGGATAGGGGGTGAAATAGGGGT
This sequence comes from Tolypeutes matacus, assembly GCA_026826555.1. NCBI lineage: Eukaryota > Metazoa > Chordata > Mammalia > Cingulata > Chlamyphoridae > Tolypeutes > Tolypeutes matacus. The sequence continues at coordinate 48,814,065 of JAKSZT010054030.1, forward strand.
CCTCTTTCATTTTTTTGGTTATAGATATCTAGTTCTCCCAACACCATTTGTTGAAGAGACTGTTTTTTCTCATCAGCGTGGGCTTGGTAGGTTTGTCAAAAACCAGTTGACTGTATAGGTGAGGGTATATTTCTGGATTCTCAATTCTATTCCACTGATCGATATGTCTATCTTTATGCCAGTACCATGTTGTTTTGACCACTGTAGCTTTGTAGTATGTTTCAAGGTCAGGCAGTGAAATTCCTCACACATTGCTCTCCTTTTTTAGAATACTTTTGGCTATTCGGGTGCACTTACCCTTCCAGATGAATTTGGTAATTGCCTTCTCTAATTCTGTAAAGTAAGCTGTTGGGATTTTGATTGGTATTGCATTGAATCTATACATCAGTTTGGGCAAGATTGACATCTTCACGATACTTATTCTTCCAATCCATGAACACGGAATGTCTTTCCATTTGTTTAGGTCTTTTTAAATTTCTTTTAGCATTGTTTTGTAGTTTTCTGCATATAGGTCCTGTACTTCCTTGGTTAAATTAACTCCTAGGTATTTGAGTCTTTTTGTTGCTATTGAAAATGGAATTTTCCTCCTGATTTCCTCCTCAGATTGTTCAGTACTAGTGTACAAAAACATTACTGATTTTTGCGTGTTGATCTTATATCCTGCCACTTTGCTGAACTCATTTATTAGTTCAAGTAGCTTTGTTGTGGATGCTTCAGGATTTTCTAAATACAGGATCATGTCATCCTCAAACAGTGAGAGTTTTACTTCCTCTTTCCCTATTTGGACGCCTTTAATTTTTTTGTCTTGTCTAATTGCCCTAGCTAGAACTTGTAGTACAATGTTGAATAACAATGGTGACAGTGGGCATCCTTGTCTTGTTCCTGATCTTAGGGGGAAAGCTTTCAACCTTTCCCCATTGAGTATGATGTTGGCTGTGGGTTTTTCATATATGCCTTTTATCATATTGAGGAATTTTCCTTTTATTCCTATCTTTTGAAGTATTTTTATCAAAAAAGGATGTTGGATTTTGTCGAATGCCTTTTCTGCATCTATTGAGATGATCATGTGGTTTTTTTCCTTCAACTTGTTAATGTGGTGTACTACATTGATTGATTTTCTTACGTTGAACCAGCCTTGCATACCAGGAATAAATCCCACTTGGTCGTGATGTATAAGTCTTTTGATATGCTGTTGGATTTGATTTGCAAGTATTTTGTTGAGAATTTTTGCATCTATGTTCATGAGAGAGATTGGTCTGTAATTTTCTTTTCTTGTGGAATCTTTATCTGGCTTTGGTATTAGGGTGATGTTGGCTTCATAAAATGTGTTGGGTAATTTTCCCTCCTCTTCAATTTTTTGGAAGAGTTTAAACAGGATTGGTGTTAATTCTTTTAGAAATGCTTGGTAGAACTCACCTGTGAAGCCATCTGGTCCTGGACTTTTCTTTGCTGGGAGATTTTTGATGACGGATTCAATCTCCTTAATTGTGATTGGTTTGTTAAGTTCTTGTATTTCTTGTTGTGTCAGTGTAGGTTGGTTATGAGTTTCTAGAAATTTGTCCATTTCATCCAGGTTGTCTAGTTTGTGGGCATATAGTTTCTCATAATATCCTCTAATGGTTCTTTTTATTTCTGTGAGGTCATTTGTAATTCCCCCCTTTCATTTCTGATTGTATTTATTTGCATCTTCTCTCTTTTTTTTCTTTGTTAGTCTAGCGAGGGGTTTGTCAATTTTATTGATCTTCTCAAAGAACCAGCTTTTGGTTTTGTTGATTTTCTCTATTGCTTTTTTGTTCTCATTTTCATTTATTTCCGCTCTAATCTTTATTATTTCTTTCCTTCTTTTTGCTTTGGGATTGGTTTGCTGTTCTTT
>JAKSZT010054030.1:48816337-49009746 GCA_026826555.1 Tolypeutes matacus
ATTGTGACCTAACATGTGGTCTATCCTGGAGAAAGATCCATGGGCACTTGAGAAGAATGTATAACCCGCTGAGTTTGGATGCAGTGTTCTGTATATGTCTGTTATGTCTAACTTGTTTATTATATTGTTCAAGTTCTCTGTTCCTTGTTGATCTTCTGTCTAGTTGTTCTATCTAATGATGTGAGTGGGGTGTTGAAGTCTCCGACGATTATTGTAGAAATGTCTATTTCTCCCTTCAGTTTTGCCAGAGTTTGTCTCATATATTTTGGGGCACCCTGGTTAGGTGCGTAGATATTTATGACTGTTATATCTTCCTGGAAGATCGACCCTTTTATTAATATATAATGGCCTTCCGCATCTCTTATCACTTTTTTGCATTTGAAGTCTGTTTTGTCTGATATTAGTATAGCTACCCCTGCTCTTTTCTGTTTACTATTCGCATGAAGTATCTTTTTCCAACCTTTTACTTTCAGCCGGCTTATATCCTTGTGTCTGAGGTGAGTTTCTTGTAAGCAGCATATGGATGGCTCGTGTTTTTTTATCCATTCTGTCAGCCTGTATCTTTTGATTGGGGAATTTAATCCATTCACATTCAAAGATATTACTGAAAATGCACTATTTATTTCCTCCATTTTATTCTTTGGTTTTCATATGTCATCTTATTTTTGTTTTTCTTTTTACTCTTTTGGTTATCCTTTCTGTTTTTCTTTCTTCTATACTCTCCTCCAAGCCTCTCTCTCCTGTCTTTTCCTTTCAGGTTCTAAGGCTTCCTTTAATATTTCCTGCAAAGGTGGATTCTTCCCTGCAAACTCTCTTAGTTTCTGATTGTTTGTGAATACTTTATATTCACCTTCATATTTGAAGGACAGTTTTGCTGGATAAAGAATTCTCGGCTGGCAGTTTTCTCTTTCAGTTTCCTAATTGTATCATAACACTGTCTTCTCGCCTCCATGGTTTCTGAAGAGAAATTTGCACAAAGTCTTACTGGACGTCCTTTGTACGTGATCGTTTGCTTCTCTCTTGCTGCTCCAAGAATTTTCTCTTTATCTTTTACATTTGACATACTGAATAATATGTGTCTTGGTGTAGGTCTATTTGGATTTATTCTTATTGGGGTACGGTGTGCTTCTTGGACATGTAAGTTCATTTCTTTCGTTAGAGTTGGGAAATTTTCAGCTATTATTTCCTCAAATACTCTTTCTGCCCCTTTTCCTTTCTCTTCTCCTTCTGGAGCTCCCATGACACGTATGTTCTTGCGTTTTGTGTTGTCATTCAACTCCCTGAGCCCCTGCTCAATTTTTTCCATTCTTTTCTCTCTCTGTTCTTTCCTCTCTTCAATTTTAGCTGCTCTGTCTTCAGTATCACTTATTCTTTCTTCTATCATTCTGCTGTTGTATGCTTCAAATGTATTTTTTACTTCACCTATTGTGTCTTTCATTCCCATGAACTCTGTTACTTTTCTGTTCATGATTTCAAATTCTTCTTTACGTTCGTGCAATGAATTCTTGATGTCATTGATCTCTTTAACTATATTCTCTTTCATCTCATTAATTTGATTTTGGAAATGTGTGCTCATCTCACTGATTAGTTCTCTCAAATTCTGCATCTCTTCTGGGACTTTGCTGTATTCCTTTTCTTGGGCCATGTCTTCTATTTTCTTAGTATGGCCCGTAATTTTTTGCTGGTGCTTAGGCATCTGGTTAGTTTGTATTTTACTTAGGTGCTCTATCTCTTTCTCTTTTATGGGGTTTTAGTGGCAGGAGGCTGTGAGTTACCACCGCTCTTTGATTTTCGGCTCAACCTTGATTGTTAGGATTGTTCTGCTGGTTGCTCAAAACTGGGCACTGGACCCAGTAATTGGTTGTAGAGTCGTTTCCTAGGGCCTTGGGCAGGGAGGCTATAGAGGCCAGGAAAAGCCTCTCTTACTTATTAATTTTCTTATGTGCACTTCCTTTGTCTGCCAGGAGATGGCGCTTGTTGACAGCTCTCAATTCAATGCCTGGTCGGAGCGTATTTGTTGTGACACAGACCAGATCAATGTGATAGAGCTTCCTGTCTGGGGGCTAGGAGCCCTGTGTTTCAAACTTTCTGAGACAGTTCTCCAGACTTCTCTCGTAGCACTCCCCTTTTCCCAGCTAGGAAATATTTCCACTCCCTTCTGAATCCTCAACAATCAGTCCCTGTTAGTAGAGGAGGAGATGGGGAGGTTTGTATATCTTTAGCCCCTTGCAGGCTCCAAGGAAAACAATGGTGCAGCCCCACCTGGCCTGGAAGGGCTCTCGGGACAGGGCAGACCAAACCTGCGAGTCAAAAGCAGGGTCAGCCCGAGACTCTCTCTCCCCTCTCCCGTGGTTTCCTCCACAATTAGTCCAGGCTAGAAGAGAGGGAGGTTGCAAGGATCGGATTTCTCCAGTCCTTTCCAGGCTCCCAGGGCAAACCACCGCCGTGTGGAAGGGTCCGGGGGCACTGCAGCCCAAATTTCAGGTCAGATCCTGAGTCAGCCTAAGGCTGTGTCCCTCTCTCTCCTCTTTCCAGGAGTGGCAGATCCCTGAAGCCCCCTTTGTCTGTGGTTGCAGGCCCAGGGGCCCGAGAATTCTGAAGAGTGTGGGGGAGGGTGCCGGCAGCAACAGAAGCTGCTAATTGCAACTCACGGTTCTGTTATTGCGATTTCCCTCTTCTGTCCCTCTCTCCTCTGGGTGGTGTGCAGCCTTCACCTGCTGTCCTAAACCCTAGAAGATCTTTTTCGGGGCTGTTTCAGCTTGTCCTCTAGCTATTTTTCTGGAGAAGAGATTCCCGTGTCTTACTAGTCCGCCATATTGAAACTCCATAATTAGCCGTAGAATTTTTAATAAGGTTTATTGTAAAAGTGTGAAAATGAATAGAGTTGATGGTAACACATTATACTGAGTATAACTAACACTGGTGATTTATAAATGTGATTGTGCTGAAAAGAGTAGTCTGTGGATGTAAATGTCACTTGAAAGGAAGCTAGAGAATAATCTAGGGACTTAAAGTGATTTCAGTGGTGGATGAAGTGTGGTTAACAGTGTAAATATAAGAATTTTTTTTAAACAAGAAAACACAGGGAAACGGATGTGGCTCAAGAGGTTCGGCGTCCGTCTACCATATGGAGGGACCCGGGTTCGATCCCCGGGACCTCCCGGTAAAAAAAAAAAAAAAAAGAAAACACAAAGTTGCATTTATTCATGGTCATGCCATCTAAATCTAATGAGTACATATATCAGGTCCAGAGAAGGGGTGAATTAGAATCTAAAACGACAAAAATAGTAGAACATTCGCCCCCTTGAATTGCAAGTTTTAGTTCAGAAAGTGCAGGCTGACAAGCCAGTTCTCTCCCTGAGAAGCACACTTCACGTTTCCTTCTCTTCCTCCAGCATCTTCTGTCTCTCTCAGCTAAGGCCTGGACAGTGTTAGGGTTGTGTAGCAATCTCTCCTGCGGAGGGATGCTCTTTTGGAGGTGCTCTCCCCTGAACTGTCAGTCACCCGTGATATCACTCTCAGTTCTTCTGGGTATCACTCTCAGTTCTTCTGGGTATATACCCAGTAGTGGTATTGCAGGGTCACGTGGCAAGTCTATATTCAACTTCTTTAGGAACTGCCAAACAGTCCTCCATAGTGGTTGTACCATCCTGCATTCCCACCAACAGTGAAGAAGTGTTCCTATCTCTCCACATCCTCTCCAACACTTGTAGTTCTCTGTCTTTTTCATAGTGGCCATTCTGATAGGTATGAAATGATATCTCATTGTAGTTTTGATTTGCATTTCCCTAATAATGAATGATATTGAGCATTTCTTCATGTGTTTTTTTGCATTTCTTCTTTGGAGAAATGTCTATTCAAGTATTTGGCCCATTTTTTAATTGGGTCATTTGTCTTTTTATTGTTGAGTTGTAACATCTCTTTATATATCCTGGATATTAAACCCTTTTCAGATATGTGATTTCCAAATATTTTTTCCCATTGAGTTGGCTGCCTTTTCACCCTTCTGACAAAGTCCTGTGAGGTGCAAAAGTGTTTAATTTTGAGGAGGTCCCATTTACGTAATTTTTCTTTTGTTGCACGTGCTTTGGGTGTGAGGTCCAAGAAACCACCACCTACTACAAAGTCTTGAAGATGTTTCCCTACATTTTCTTGTAGTAGTTTTATGGTCCTGGCTTTTATATTTAGCCTTTTGATCCATTTTGAGTTGATTCTTGTATAGGGGGTGAGATAGGGGTCCTCTTTCATTCTTTGGTTATAGATATCCAGTTCTCCCAACACCATTTGTTGAAGAGACTGTTTTTTCCCATTAGCATGGACTTGATAGGTTTGACAAAAACCTGTTGACTGTATAGGTGAGGGTTTATTTCTGGGTTCTCAATTCTATTCCACTGATCAATGTGTCTATCTTTATGCCAGTACCATGCTGTTTTGACCACTGTAGCTTTTTAATATGTTTCAAGGTCTAGCAGTGAAATTTCCCCTTCTGTTTTAGAATGCTTTTGGCTATTCGGGTGTACTTATCCTTCCAGATGAATTTGGTAATTACCTTCTCTAATTGTGTAAAGTAAGCTGTTGGGATTTTGATTGGTATTGCATTGAATCTATAAATCAGTTTGGGTAAGATTGACATCTTCATGGTATTTATTCTTCCAATCCATGAACACAGAGTGTCTTTCCATTTGCTCAGGTCTTTTTAAAATTTCTTTTAGCATTGTTGTGTAGTTTTTTGTATATAGGTCCTGTACTACTTTGGTTAAATTAACTCGTAGGTATTTGAGTCTTTTTGTTGCTATTGAAAATGGAATTTTTCCCCTGATTTCCTCCTCAGGTTGTTCAGTACTAGTGTACAAAAACATTACTGATTTTTGCATGTTGATCTTGTAACCTGCCACTTCGCTGAACTCATTTATTCACTCAAGTAGCTTTGTCATGGATACTTCAGGATTTTCTAAGTACAGGATCATGTCATCTGCAAAGTGAGAGGTTTACTTCCTCTTTTCCTATCTGGATGCCTTTAATTTTTTTTTCTTGTCTAAAAGCCCTAGCTAGAACTTGTAGTACAATGTTGAATAACAATGGTGACAGTGGGCATCCTTGTCTTGTTCCCGATCTTAGAGGGAAAGCTTTCAACCTTTCCCCATTGAGTATGATGTTGGCTGTGGGTTTTTCATTTATGCCTTTTATCATATTGAGAAATTTTCCTTCTATTCCTATCTTTTGAAGTGTTTTTATCAAAAAAGGATGCTGGATTTTGTCAAATACCTTTTCTGGATCGATTGAAATGATCATGTGTTTTTTTTTTCCTTCAATTTGTTAATATGGTGTATTACATTGATTGTTTTTCTTATGTTGAACCAGCCTTGCATACCAGGAATAAATCCCACTTGGTCATGATGTAAAAATCTTTTGATATGCTGCTGGATTCAATCTGCAAGTATTTTGTTGAGAATTTTTGCATCTATGTTCGTTATAGAGATCGGTCTGTAATTTTCTTTTCTTGTAGAATCTTTATCTGGCTTTGGTATTAAAATGTGTTGGGTAATTTTCCCTCCTCTTGTTTTCTAAATGCTTGGTAGAATTCACCTGTGAAGTCATCTGGTCCTGGACTTTGCTGGGAGATTTTTGATAATGAATTCAATCTCCTTAAATGTGATTGGTTTGTTAAGTTCTTGTATTTCTTGTAGCATCAGTGTAGATTGGTTGTGCGTTTCTAGAAATTTGTCCATTTCATCAAGGTTGTCTAGTTTGTTGGCATATAGTTTCTCATATCTTCTTATGATTCTTTTTATTTCTGCAGGGTCATTTGTAACTTGCCGCCTTTCATTTCTGATTGTATTTATTTGCATCTTCTCTCTTTTTCTTTGTTAGTCTAGCTAGGGGTTTGTCAATTTTATTGATCTTTTCAAAGAACCAGCTTTTGGTTTTGTTGATTTTCTCTATTGTTTTTCTGTTCTCATTTTCTTTCCTTCTGCTTGCTTTGGGATTGGTTTGCTGTTCTTTTTCTAGTTTCTCTAGTTGTTCAGTTAAATCTGAGTTTAGCCCTTTCTTGTTTTTTAATATAGGCATTTAGGGCTATAAATTTCCCTCTCAAGATTGCCTTCACCGTATCCCATAAGTTTTGATACGTTGTGTTATCGTTTTTATTTGTCTCAATATATTTACTGATTTCACTTGCGATTTCTTCTTTGACCCACCAATTATTTAGGAGTGTGTTGTTCAGTCTCCACACATTTGCGAAATTGCTTTTTTCCTGTCTATTACTGATACCTAGTTTCATTCCATTATGATCTGAGAAGGTTCTTTGTATAATTTCAATCTTTTTATATTTATTGAGAGCTGCATTGTGACCTAACATGTGGTCTATCCTGGAGAAAGATCTGTGAGCACTTGAGAAGAATGTATAACCCGCTGAATTTGGATGCAATGTTCTGTATATGTCTGTTAGGTCGAACTTGATTATCATATTGTTCAAGTTCTCTGTTTTCTTGTTGATCTTCCGTCTAGTTTTTCTATCTAATGATGTGAGTGGAGTGTTGAAGTCTCCAACGATTATTGTAGAAATGTCTATTTCTCCCTTCAGTTTTGCCAGAGTTTGTCTCATATATTTTGGGGCACCCTTGTTAGGTGGGTAGATATTTATGACTGTTATATCTTCCTGGTGGATCATTCCTTTTATATAATGGCCTTCTGTATCTCTTATAACTTTTTTGCATTAAAAGTCTATTTTGTCTGATATTAGTATAGCTACCCCTGCTCTTTTCTGGTTGCTATTCGTGTGGAGTATCTTTTTTCAACCTTTCACTTTCAGCCGGTTTGTATCCCTGGGTCTAAGGTGAGTTTCTTGTAAACAGCATAAGGATGGTTCATGTTTTTTTATCCATTCTATCAGCCTGTTTCTTTTGACTGGGGAGTTTAATCCATTCATGTTCAATGATATTACTGTAAATGCACTATTTACTTCCTCCATTTTATTCTTTGGTTTTCATATGTCATCTTGCTTTTGTCTGTCTTTTTACTCTTTTGGCTATCCTTTCTGCTATTCTTTCTTCTATACTCTCCTCCAAGCCTCTCTCTCCTGTCTTTTTATTTCAGGTTCTAAGGCTTCCTTTAATATTTCCTGCAAAGGTGGATTCTTTTTTGCAAACTCTCTTAGTTTCTCTTTGTTTGTGAATATTTTATACTCACCTTCATATTGAAAGACAGTTTTGCTGGATAAAGAATTCTCGCCTGGCAGTTTTTCTCTTTCAGTTTTCTAATTGTATCATACCATTGTTTTCTCGCCTTCATGGTTTCTGAAGATAAATCTGTGCCAAGTCTTACTAGACGACCCTTGTACTTGATGGTTGCTTCTCTCTTGCTGCTCTGAGAATTTTCTCTTTATCTTTGATATTTTACATTCTGAGTAGTATCTGTCTTGGCATAGGTCTATTTGGATTTATTCTGATTGGGGTATGGTTTGCTTCTTGGACTTGTAATTTCATTTCTTTCATAAGAGTTGGACAATTTTCAGCTATTATTTCCTCAAATACTCTTTCTGACCCTTTTCCCTTCTCTTCTCCTTCTGGAACTCCCATGACGTATGTTGTTGTGTTTTGTGTTGTCATTCAACTCTTGAGCCCCTGCTCAATTTTTTCAATTCTTTTCTCTCTCTGTTCTTTTCTCTCTTCAATTTTAGCTGTTCTATCTTTGGTATCACTTATTCTTTCTTCTATCATTTCAAGTTTGCTGTTTTATGACTCAAATGTGTTTTTGATCTCCCCTATTGTGTCTTTCTTTCCCATGAGCTCTGTTACTTTTCTGTTCAGGATTTCAAATTCTTCTTTGCGTTCTCTCAATGTCTTCTTGATGTCATTTATCTCTTTAACTATATTGTCTTTCAACTCATTAATTTGATTTTGGAAATTTGTGCTCATCTCGCTGATTAGTTCTCTCAAATTTTGCATCTCTTCTGGGACTTTGATGTATTCTTTTTATTGAGCCATGTCTTCTATTTTCTTAGTATGGCTCGTAATTTTTTGCTGGTGTTTGGGCATCTGGGTTAGATGTAGTTTACTCAGATGCTCAAATTCTTTCTCTTTTATAGGGATTTAGTGGCAGCAGGCTGTGAGTTACCACAGCTCTTTGATTTTTGGCTCAACCTGGATTGTTAGGATTGTCCTGATGGTTGCTCAAAACTGGGCACTGGACCCAGTAATTGGTTGTAGAGTCGCTTCCTACGACCTTAGGCAGGGAGGCTATACAGCCAGAAAAAGTCTCTCCTACTTATTTTTAATTTTCTTGTGTGCACTTCCTTGGTCTGCCAGGAGATGGTGCTCTTTGGAAGCTCTCAATTCAATGCCTGGTCAGAGTGTATTTGTTGCAACACAGACCAGATCAATGTGATAGAGCTTCCTGTCTGGAGGCTAGGAGCCTTTTAATTCAAACTTTCTCTGAGACAGTTCTCCAGCCTTCTCTGGCAGCCCCCTCCTTTTTCCCAGCTAGGAAATATTTCCACTCCCCTCTGAGTCCTCAACAATCAGTCCCTGTTAGTAGAGGAGGAGATTGGGAGGTTTATATATCTTCAGCCCCTTGCAGGGTCCAAGGCAAACAATGGCGCAGCCCCACCTGGCCTGGAAGGGCACTTGGGACACAGCAGACCAAATTTGTGTGTCAAAAGCTGAGTTAGCCTTAGGCTGTGCCCTTCTTTCTCCCCTTTCCTGTGGAGTCCTCAACAGTTAGTCCAAGCTAGAAGAGAGGGAGATTGGGAGGGTTGGATTTCTCTTCACAGGCTCCCAGGGCAAACCACTGTGTGGTCTCACCTGGCCTGGAAGGGCTCATGGGGCACAGCAGACCAAATTTGTGGGTCAGAAGCTGAGTCAACCTTAGACTGTGTCCCTCTCTCTCCCCTTTCCTGGGGTGGTAGATCTCTGGAGCCCCCTTTGTCTGTAGTCGCAGGGCCAGAGGCCCGAGAATTCTAAAGTGTCTTTAGTGTGGGGGAAGGTGCCTGCAGCAGCAGCCACCCGATTTCCCTCTTTTGTCCCTATCTCTTCTGGGTGGTGTGCAGCCTTCTCCTGCTGTCCTAAACCCTAGAAGATCTTTTGGGGGCTGTCTCAGCCTGTCCTCTAACTACTTTTTTAGAGAAGAGATTCCCATGTCTTATTAACCTGCCATCTTCCTGGAAGTCCCTTTTTACTTTCTTAACAAAGACTTTTGAAGAACAAAAGTGTTTAATTTTGAGGAAGTCCCATTTATCTTTTTTTTTTTTTTTCCATTACTTGTGCTTTGGGTATAAGGTTTAAGAAACTACCACCTACCATAAGATCTTGAAGATGTTTCCTTACATTTTCTTCTAGGAGTTTTATGCTTGTAGCTTTTATATTTATATTTAGGTCCTTGATCCATTTTTAGTTAATTTTTGTGTAAAGTGAGAGATAGGGGTCCTCACTCTTTCTTTTGGCTATGGCTATCCAGTGTTCCCAGCACCATTTGTTTAATAGACTGTTCTGGCCCGGCTGGGTGGCCTTGACAGCTTGGTCAAAAATCACTTTAGCGTAGATGTGAAGGTCCCTTTCTGAGTTCTCAATTCAGTTCCATTGGTCAGTCTGTTTACTTATGCCAGTACTGTGCTGTTTTTACCACTGTATCTTTTTTTTTTTTTTTTTTTTAATTTTTTTTTTTTTTTTAAGGATTTATTTATTTATTTATTCATTTATCCCCCCCTTGCTGCTTGTGCTCGCTGGGTCAGCTAACCACACCGTGCGGGTGGGCTTGCCTTCACCAGGAGGCCCCGGAAACCGAACCCGGGGCCTCCCATATGGTAAACGGGAGCCCTACTGATTGAGCCACAACCGCTTCCCATTACCACTGTATCTTAGTAATATGCTTTAAAGTCAGGAAGTGAGAGTCTTCCAACTTCTTTTTTTTTTTTTTTTTTAAGTCATTTTTGGCTATTGAGGGCCCCTTACCCTTCCAAATAAATTTGATAATTGGATTTTCCATTTCTGCGAAAAAGGCGGTTGGGATTTTTATGGGGATTGCATTGACTCTGTAAATCAGTTTGGGTGGATTGACATCAAAACATTTAGTCTTCCAATCCAGGAACACAGAATGTCCTTCAATTTATTTAAGTCTTCTTTGGTTTCTTTTAGCAATTGAAAAAAAAAATTTAACATTTTATTTAACCTAATATATCCAAAATATTATAATTTCAACACATTATCAATACAATTATTAGCATGATATTTTATGTCCTCTATTTTCATAATTAATCTTTAAAATCTGATGTGTGTTTTCTCCTTACAGCCCATCTCAAGTTGGACTAGCCACATTCCAAGTGCTCAGTAGCCACATGTGACTGGGGAGCTATTTTTAAGAGCAGTTGTAACAGTTAGTGTCCTTTATATTCTTTCGGCTATTTTGTGTTTTCTGGAATAATCATGTGCTATGGGTGTGTGTGTCATTCAGTTTTTGTTTTGTTGTTTTGTTTTCTTTCCCAATAATGACTGCCTATGGAATGGCAATTAGCCTCTGTCTGGTGTGATAGTGTCCCAAATCTCTGAAAGCTATTCCTAACATAAATATTGCCCTTCTGAGTCAAAGCCAGCTTGAGCTCCTTTCTATGAGGCAAAGGGCCTGGCTAACTTCTCTGACACCAGTCTTTAAGGATCAGAAATTTATCTCCACACCTATAAAGTTTTAGCAAGTATGATTTTATTTCACTTATTCCAAATAATTCAAATTCAAATTTTAGCAATGTTTTGTTGTTTTCTGAATACAGGTTCATCATGTTCTGGTTAAGTTTATTCATAAATATTTGTTTCTTTCAGTCACTAGTATAAGTGGAATTTTTTTCTGACATCCTGCTCAGATTGTTCATCAGTAGTGTATAGAAACGCTACTGATGTTTGTGTGTTAATTTTTTATCCCACCTCTTTGCTGAATTTGTCTGTTCTAGAAGGTTTGTTATGAGTTTTTCAGGATTCTCTTGATATAGGATCGTATCATCAGTGAATAGCAAAAGTTTTTACTTCTTCCTTTCCTATTTGTATGCCCTCTATTTTTTTTTTCCTTACTTAATTACTCTAGCTATAATTTTTAGCCCAATATTGAATAACATTGGTGACAGTGGGCATCCTTGTCTTTTTCCCAATCTCAGCAGGCAAGCTTTCATTCTTTCACCTTTGAGTACGATGTTAGGTGTAGGTTTTTCATATATGTACTTTACTATGTTGAGAAAGCTTCCTCCTGTTCCTATCATTTGGAGTGTTTTTTTAATCAAGAAGGATGCTGTATTTTGTCATATCCCTTTTCTGTGTCATTGAGAGGATCATGTGATTTTTCTTCTTCAATTTATTAATGTGGTTTATTATACTAATTGGTTTTCTTGTGTTGAACCACCCTTACACACTTGGAATAAAACCCACTTGATTGTGTGTAAGTGTTTTAATGTGTTTTTGGATTTGTTTTGCAAGTGTTTTTTTTTTTTTAGGATTTTTGCATCTTTATTCATTAGAGAATTTGGTCTGTAATTTTCTTTTTTTCTAGTGTCTTTATCTGATTTTGGTATTAGGGTGATGTTGGGTTCATAGAATGCGTTTGGTAGCGTTCCTTCCCTGTTCAATTTTTTGAAAGAGCTTGCACAAGATTGGTATTAGATCGTCTTTGAGTAATTAATAGAATTCACCTGTGAAGCCATCTGGTCCTGGGCTTTCCATTTTTGGGAGGATTTTGATGAGTGTTTCCATTTCTTTACTTGTGATTGGTTTGTTGAAGTCTTCCATTTCTTCTTGGGTGAGTGTAGGTTGTTCGTGTGTTTCCAGGAATTTGTCCATCTCATCTGCATTGTCTAGTTTGTTGGCGTACAGTTGTTAATAGTATCCTCTTATTATTTCTCTTATTTCTGTGGGGTCAGTGGTGATGTACCCTCATCTCATTTCTGATTTTATTTATTTGGATCTTCTCTCTTTTTTTCTTTGTGAGTCTAGCTAACAATTTTGTTGATCTTCTCAAAGAACTAATTTTTGGTTTTGTTCATTCTGTCTATTGCTTTTTTGTTCTCAATTTCATTTATTTCTGCTCTGATCTTTATTATTTCTTTCCTTCTGCTTGGTTTGGGTTTAGTTTGCTGTTCTTTTTCTTGTTCCTCCAGGTGTGCAGTTAGGTCGTTGATTTTAGCCTTCTTCTTTTTAATATAAGCATTGAGGTCTATAAATTTCCCTCTCAGTTCTGCCTTTGCTTGTACCCCATAGGTTTTGATATGTTGTGTTCTTGTTTTCATTCATCTCGAGATATGTACTCATTTCTCTTGCAATTTTTAATTTCCATATATTTGTGAATTTTCCCTTTTTCTGTCTATTGATTTTCACCTTTATTCCATTATGATCAGAGAAAGTGCTTTGTATAATTTCAGTCTTCTTAAGTTTATTGAGACCTGTCTAGTGACCCAGCATGTGGTCTGTCCTGGAAGAGGATCCATGAGCACCTGAAAAGAATGTATATCCTGCTGTTTTGGGCTGTAGTGCTCTATAAATGCCTGTGAGGTCTAGTTCATTTATTGTACATTCAAGCTCTCTATTTCCTTAATTATCCTCTGTCCAGATTTTCTATCCATTGTGAGAGTGGTGTATTGAAGTCTTCAAGTATTATTGTAAAGATGTCTATTTCTCCCTTCAATTTTGTCAATGTGCATCTTATGTATCTTGGGGCACCTAGATTAGGTGCATAAATATTTATTACAGTTATTTCTTCTTGGTGTATTACCCCTTTTATTAATATATACTGACCTTCTTTATCTCATATACAGTTTTTCATTTAAAATCTATTTTGTCTGATATTAGTATCACTACTCCATATCTTTTTTGGTTACTATTTGCATGGAATATTTTTTTTCAGCCTTTCACCTTCTTTCTTTTTTTCTTTTTTTTAATTTAATTCAGAGATCTTTTTTCTCTTTTAAGCTTTTTAAATTTTTATTTTATTTTTATCAACCACCACCCCCTGCCCCAAGATATCCCCCTCGTCTGTCTGCTCGTTGTCTGCTCATCTTCTTTAGGAGGCACCAAGAACCGAACCCGAGACTTCTTATGTGGGAGATGAGTGCCCAAACACTTGCGCCACTTCCACTCCCTGCTGGTTGCAGTCAATGCTGGTTGTGGTGTCTGCTGGTTGCAACGGTTACGGCGTCTGCTGGTTGTGGCATCTGCTTACGGCGTTTTGTTGGTTGCAGCATCTAGCTGGTTGTGGCATCTGTTCGTTGCAGCATCTGCTTGTCTTCTTTAGGAGGCACCGGGAAATGAACCTGGGACCTTCCATGTGGGGGGCAGGTGCCCAACTGCTTGAGCCAAATCTGCTCCCCCAGCCTTTTACTTTCAGCCTGGTTGTGTCCTTACATCTGAGGTGAATGTCTTTTAGAAAGCATATAAAGCTTATATTTTTTTTATCCATTCTCTCTGTCTGTGTCTTTGGGGATTACAATCCATTAACATTCAATGTTAATACTGTAAAGGCATTACTTATTTTGTCCATTTTATCCTTTGGCTTTCCATTGTCTTATCTTAATATTGCCTGTGTTTTTACCCTTTAAGTTACCCTTACTAATAATCCTCACTTCTACACTCTGATCCAAGCCTTTCACCCTTGTCTTTTTCTTTCAGGCTATAGGACTCTCTTTAGTATCTTTTGTAAATCCAGTCTTTTAGTAACACACTCTCTCAGTTTTTGATTGTCTGTGAAGAATTTAAACTCACCCTCATTTTTGAAGAACAGTTTTGCCAGAAAAAGAATTCTTGGCTGGCAGTTTTTCTTTTTCAGTACCTTAAATACATCATGCCACTTTCTTCTTGCCTTCGTGGTTTCTGGTGAGAGATCAGCACTTAGTCTTATTGAGGGTCCTGTATTAGTCAGCCAAAAGGGGTGCTGATGCAAATTACCAGAAATCTTTTGGCACTTACAAAAGGGTATTTATTTGGGGTAGAAGTCCACAGTTACCAGGCCATAAATCATAAGTTTCTTCCCTCACCAAAGTCCATTGCCACGTGTTGGAGCAAGACAGCTGCTGATGTTTGCCAGGGTTCAGGCTTCTTGGGTTCCTCTCTTCCAGAGGCTCCATTTCTCTTCGGGCTCAGCTCCTCTGTTTCCTCCACAAGGTCAGCTGTAGACTGTGAGGCTCTCTAGGCTTTGCCTCTCTCCACAAGGCCAGCTATAGACTCTCAGATGAATGGCTCATCTCTTTTCTTGGGGCCTTCAAGACTCCAACATCAGAACTTCAACTCAAAACCCTTGCCATGTCTTTTTATCTTTGAGACCCCACCCACCAAGGGGTGGGGCTCAACACCCTACTGACGCCCAGTCAACGCCCTAATCATAACTTAATCATGCCCAGATGAACAGACTAGTTTACAAGCATGAATCCAATATCTATTTTTGGAATCATAACTATATCAAACTGCCAAACTGCTACAGGTCCCTTGTATGTGATGCATTGCTTTTCTTTTGCTGCTTTCAGAATCCTCTCTTTATCTCTGGTATTTGACATTCTGAATAGGAGATCTATTCAGATTTATTCTGTTTGGGTATGTTGTCCTTCTGGGATATTGATATTTATATCTTCCATAAGGGTTGGGAAGTTTTAGGTCATTATTTCTTCAAATATTCTTTCTGCTCCTTTTCCATTCTCCTCTTCTTCTGGGACACAACACATTATGTTTGTGTTTCATGTTGTCATTCAATTCCCTGTCACTCAATTCCCTCTGACCCTGTTCAATTTTTTTTTATTATTCTTTTCTCTTTCTGTTCTCCTGTTTTTTCAAGTTGAGATGTCCTCAATTCACTAGTTCTATCCTCCACCAATTCAAATCTGCTGTTTTATGCCTCTGATATATATATATTTTTTTTATTTTTTTTAATTTTTATTTATTTATTTCTCCCCCCCCCCCTTGTTGCTTTGCGCTCTCTGTCTGCTCTCTGTGTGTTCTTCTGTGTCTGCTTGTTGTCTCTTTAGGTGGCACCAGGAACCAATCCTGAGACTTTCCAGAGTGGGAGAGAGGTGCTCAGTCTCTTGGGCCACCTCAGCTCCCTGGTCTGCTGTGTCTCTTACTGTATCTCCTCTGTGTCTCTTTTTTTTTTTTTTTTTTTTTAAGATTTTATTTATTTATTCATTTATCCCCCCCTTGCTGCTTGTGCTCGCTGGGTCAGCCAACCACGCCGTGCGGGCGGGCTTGCCTTCACCAGGTGGCCCCGGGAACCGAACCCGGGGCCTCCCATATGGTAAACAGGAGCCCTACTGATTGAGCCACAGCCACTTCCCTACTCTGTGTCTCTTTTTGTTTCATCATCTTGCTGTGCCAGCATTCTGCGCGGGCCAGCACTCCTGTACGGGCCAGCTCTCCTGCACAGCCCAGCATTCCGTGCAGGCCAGCACTCCGCGTGGGCCAGCTGTCCGCTTGGGCCAGTTTGCCACATAGGCCAGCTTGCCTTTCACCAGGAGACCCTGGGAATCAAGCCCTGGACCTACTGTATGGTAGATGGGAGCCCAATCGCTTGAGCCAGATCCGTTTCCCAGCTTCTGATATATTTTTAATCTCGTCCATTGTGTCTTTCATTCCCATAAGCTCTGTTACTTTTCTTTGCAGGCTTTCAAATTGTTCTTTATGCTCACCTAGTGTCTTTAATATCCTTTATCTCTTTAGTTATATTTTCCTTCAATTTCTTGATTTAGGAGATTTGTGTGATCATCATTGATTTCTTAAATCCTGAGTCGCAGCAGGATTTTGGTTTGTTCCTTTGGCTGGGCCATCTCTTCCTGTTTCTTAGTATGGCTTGTAATTTTTTGTTAATGTCTAAGCATCTGAATATATTTGTGAATTTACTCTGACGGTCAATTTCTCTCTCTTGCATAATGGTTTTCTTTCATGGCTCTTCTTTGCTTTCAGTTCAGCTTATTCTAAGTCTTTAAAATTGCTCAGCTTAAGTTAGCAGAGTAGGGCCAGGGACCAACTAATGAAGCGCAGATCCAATCCAAGGATTCTAGGATGAGAGACTCCAAAAATTGTTTTTTTCTCCTTGTAGTTTCTTGGCTAACCAGCAGACAGTGCTATTGGTGAACCTTTCTACGAAACTGTCTCCTTTCCTTCCTTCCTTCCCTCCTTCCCTCCTTCCCTCCTTCCTTCCTTCTTCCCTCCCTCCCTTTCTTTCTATTTTTAAGAAGCTTTAGATTACATAAATGTTACATAAAAAATTTAGGGGATTCCCATATGTCCCATCCCCCCCCCCAACATCCCACATTAACATATTTCATTAGTGTGTACATCTGTTACAATTAATGTACACATATTGAAGCATTGCTACTAACTGTGGACTATAGTTCACATTATAGTTTACACTCTGCACCACACAATTTTATTGTTTATGACAAAATGTATAATGACCTGTATCTGTCATTGCAGTATCATGCAGGACAATTCCAATGTCCCGAAAATGCCCCCATGTTACACCTATTCCTCCTTCTCCCTCCCCTCAGAACCTCTGGTGGCCACTGCCTTTATATCAGTGATAAAAGTTCTTCCATTGCTAGAATAATAATAAGTCTATATAATAGAATAATAATAAGTCTACTTTGGTCCATTGTTCATTCCCCAGTCTTGAGGATTTTGGGGTGGTGATGCCCACTCTGTTTCGAATTGAGAAGGAGCTTAGATCCCATGGAGCAAATGGATGGAACTATCTTGCTTGCAGTTGCAGACACTCTATTCCTTGGCTTGGGTGTTATCCATCACCATCTCTTTGTTAGTTGTCCTGGGTGAGTCCAATGAACTGGAGAGTAGGTGTTGCAACTCCACTGAGAGTCAAGGCTCAACTGGCACATGAACAGACCAAAGATTTAAATCTCTGGGACTTACATTTAACAAGTATAGTGCTAATTATAGGTTCAAATAAAAGAGGCAGAAGAGCCATGTGAAAAGAAACTATAAATGAGTCTAACTCTGTTACATTGGGGAGCATAAATTCCAGGGTTAGGCCCACTGACAGGGTGCTGAATTCCTGAGCCTATCTGCCCTGCTTATAGGGTCTGGATATCTCTAGAGCCCTCAGAAGCCCTGCTGTTTGAGACACTGTTTACTGTGGTAGTCAGTGAGATCCTGCTGAATCATGCATAAATGTAACCTCTAGAATGACCTCAC
The DNA here is from genome assembly GCA_026826555.1 of Tolypeutes matacus. Taxonomy (NCBI): domain Eukaryota; kingdom Metazoa; phylum Chordata; class Mammalia; order Cingulata; family Chlamyphoridae; genus Tolypeutes; species Tolypeutes matacus. Next base: position 48,833,497 of record JAKSZT010054030.1, read on the forward strand.
TTTGAAAACTCTTAGCCATAAAAACTCATTTGTATTTAATATTTCCCCCTTTTGGTCAAGGTCTTTTTCAAGATGGATTGCTAGTTGGCGCTTGGTAATAATCCCTCAGTGCCAGGGAGGCTCATCCCCGGGAATCATGTCCCACGCTGGGGGGAAGGTAGTGCGTTTATATACCGAGTTTAGCTTAGAGAGAGGCCACATTTGAGCAACAAAGAGGCTTTCAGAAGGTAAACTCTTAGACAATATTTAATGCTAGGCTAAGTTTCAATTTCACAAGAAAAGTACAATCATCAATATCAAGGACCTGGTATAATAGTCTGTCTTCCTTCACTAGGCACTGCCCATGTACTGGGGAATTCTTTCCATTCTATTAGAGAATGTAGAAGGACTCCCCAGGATGGGAATTCAATATTCTTTTGGTTATTGTGTGGGTCTCCACCTAATGAGACAACGCTCCATGCATACTTGAACATATTCATATGCCTTAGAGGCATGCCCAGGTGTAACCCTCCCTACATATCCCCCCATCACCAATACTCTGCACCAGTGAGCCTCCCTTGCCACAGTTATGACCCTTCTGTGATCCAAAACCTCTCCAAAAATGAAGCCAAAAAAATAACCAAATAGAATTAAAAATAAAATAATAATAATATTTTTTAAAATAGCAAGTAAAATACAAAAATTGAAATAAATTGAAATAAAATTTTGAAATTTTATACATTGTGTCTTTGCATCACTGTAAAATCTGTTACCTTGTATGTACAGTAACAGTTTCTTCCGTATGCTCTCTCAGTATCTATTTTTTTACATTTTATCTTCAAAGAAGGAGCTGTCTCTTTTCAACCTCCATTTTGCCTGTGATTCTGATCTGGCTAGAGCTGAGTTTGAAAACAGGTTCTGCTGACCAAACTCACTGAAGAGAAACCACTCTCCGCCCTTCGCCATGCCCTCCTTCTTTCCAGGAAGGAAGACATCTGTTCCCCTCTCAGCTGTCTGCAGTGAACCATGGGTATTACCCAGGCGGTTTGCCTTAAGGGTAGGGGTTGGGTGCCATTCCCGGCCGTGGGGGCTAGTAACAATGGTTTTTATTTTGGTGTCTTCATCTCTTTCTGTCCCTTGCCCTCTGGAGGATATGCAGCATTCCCTATCTGCAGATTCCCAAAGCAGCTCCCTCAGACAGCTTTTTGCCCTTCCTCCATTGTTTTTGTGAAAGCCCTGCCTACCTGCTTGGCTGCCATCTTCCCAGAAGTCTTCCAATTTATCATTACTTTTTATGCATTTGCATTTTAGCACCAGGAGGAAGGAGGAAGTGATGTTACTACCAATCAATACAATACAGTAATACGGGTATTTAATTAACCAAATGGCTACCTTTATGCAGGTCTTTATTTCTTTATGCTGCTTTGAACCACCATCTAGAATCCTTTCTTTTCAGTACAAAAAACTCCCTTTGGCATTGCTTATAGGGCAATTCTAGTGGTGATGTTCTCCTTCAGCTTTTTTTTTTTTTTTTTAATATTTTATTTATTTATTCATTTATCCCCCCCTTGCTGCTTGTGCTCGCTGGGTCAGCTAACCACGCTGTGCAGGCGGGGCTTGCCTTCACCAGGAGGCCCTGGGAACCGAACCCGGGGCCTTCTTCAGCTTTTGATTATCTGAGAATGTCTTAGCCTCTCCCTCATTTTTGAAAGAGAGTATCACCGGATATAAAATTCTAGGTTGGCAGTTGTTTTCCTTTAGCACTTTCAGTATTTCAACCCACTGCCTTCTTGCCTCCAAGGTTTCTGATGAGAAATCAGCACTCAATCTTATCGGGACTGCCTTTTATGCAACATATTGTTTTTCTCTTCCAGCTATCAGAACTCTCTCCTTGTCTTTTGCATTTGATGGTATAATCAATATATGATGGGATGTATTTATTTTTCTTCATGTTTATACTGTTTAGCATTATCTGCATTTCCTGGAAGTGCATATTCACATATTTTGCTAGTTTGGGGCGTTCTCTATCATTATTTCTTTGACTATTCCTTCTAACCCTTTCTTCTCCTTCTGGGACTCCCATAACGTGTCTATTGGTGCACTTGATGGTGCCCCAAAGCTGTCTTGGGCAATTTTCACTTTTAAATATCTTATCTTTCTGCTCCTGAACCTGGCTCATTTCAAGTGTTTTGTCTTGAAGTTCACTGATTCTTTCTTCTACCAGCTCCAGTTTGCTATTGAAACCCTCCTAGGCATTTTTCATTTCAGTTATTGTGGTCTTCAACCCAGTAGTTCTGTTTGGTTCCTTTTTAAAAATTCTGTCTCTACTTAGACTCTGTTAGTCAGCCAAAGGGGTGCTAATACAAAATACCTAAATCTGTTGGCTTTTATAAAGGGTATTTATTTGGGGTAGAAGTTTTATAGTTACCAGGCCATAAAGCATAAGTTACTTCCCTCATCAAGTCTGTTGCCAAGTGTTGGAGCAAGATGGCTGCTGACGTTCAGCCTTCCTCTTCCTCTTAAGGCTCTATGGTCAGGTTCTCTAGGCTTTGTCTCTCTCCCCAGGGCTTGATTCTCTCAGGGCTCAGCTGCTTTGTTCTCTCCACAAGGCTACCTGTGAACTGTCTGGCAAACAGCTCGCCTCTTTTCCCGGGGCCTTCTCTCCTTCCTCACGACCACGCTCCTCTGTGTTCTTCTCCTGTGTGTTCACTTTCTGGGCTCCAGCATTAAAACTTCAACCTCCCTTCTCTGCGATGTGGTTTCTCTGTGAGTCCCCGCCCACCAAAGGGGCAGGTACTCAACATCCTACTGATGTGGCCCAATCAAAGCCCTAATTATAATTTAATCACGCCCAGGTACAGACCAGTTTACAAACAGAATCTACTATCTATTTTCGGAATTCATAAACAATGCCAAACTGCTACAGACTCTCATATTATTTTCTTGATATCCTGTAGCTCTTTCTCTGTATTTTCCTTCCTCTCCTTAAGCATTTTTAATACCATTTTTTTAAAAGGTTCTGTTTGGTATGTCTACATTCTCATCTTCTTCATTGGTGGTTTCTGTATTTTATCCTCTTCTTTTGGATGGATTGTCATTTCCTTTTTCTTTATGTGTTTTGCTCTCGTTGCACACTGTACATTTTAATATTTTAAAATATTAGCTCTGTGATTTGTACCTTTGAGATGTCTGTTTCTTTGTTTCATAACCAGCTAGTGATAAGACAGAGCTTTTTCTTGAGTGTTGGCCCCCCTATCAGGAAGGTCTGCCCATGGCGAATGCAGTGTGCAGGGTTTTCCCTGTCTTACTGGGCCTCTTTATTGTCCTGGGCTTTTGCTTGTTAGTTGTTTTGGAGTTCCCCTGTTTATAGGAGTTTGGTTGACCTCTCTGTTTCCTAGAATCAAACCTTCCTCTTCCGGGTATCTGAAGCTGGCAAGCCTTTGTCCCAGACTATCCACCTCTATAGTTTTTTACACTCCTTTCGTTGTCTGACACTGCTTTTTCCTGGAGGGCAGATTCTGAGAGGAGGGTCACCCCAGGGAGGACTTTCCCAATTTGGTCTTTTGCAGCCAAAACCAGGCCAGGGACCCACTAAGGGGATGCAGACCAGCTCCAAAGTGTCCTGTGGAGGGAGTCAGAAAGAGTGCCAGAAACTTTTATGATGGGTCCCCAAAGCTGAGCTTTCCTGCCCTGCCCAGCAAATGCATCCCTTCAGCTAACTTTCCCTCACAGCCCTGAGGAAGTCTTTAAATCTCCACCGCTTTAAATCTTCCCTGTCTAGGAAGGGTTGAAACAATGGCTGTGACTGCCTTTGTCTGGGGTGGGGTTGAAACAATGGCTGCCCTCATAGGTGGGACACAGCAATCAAAATTCACTAATCAAAAGCCGTGATCAGTGATCAGCCATGTACACCCCTGTTCTTGGGGAAGAGGATTTTTATATCCATTTCTGCAGCTAAAGTGGGGGATGGGTTCCGGTAGTCGTGGAGGGCGGAATAGAGAAATTTACAGTTCTTTACCATAATTTATCAGCCTCTTCCTTCCGCTCTTCCCTGGATGCTGTACAATGTTCTTCTGGCCTCTGGAATTTCAAAACAGTTGTTTCAGACAGATCCTGTTTAATTAGTTTGTTTTGGTGGAAGGACTGAGTCCTGGAGCTCCCTACTCCATCATCTTCCCTGGAAGTATCCACACCTTTCACTCTTAAGCCTTAGTCACTTTTCTTCCTCCTGCCCCTCCATTGTATTTTGGCTATTTTGTTTTGTAATTCAGTTGGAGAAGCAGTTAATTCTTTTTTTCCATATATTAAAATTCATGAGCAGCAAGTCATGAAAGCTCAGCTTGCATCCTGTCTACAAATCTCTTATCTAGGTCAGATTTAGGTAAAGGGGCTTATGCAGAAAAGCGGAAAAAAAAAAAATAGGGATGTATTTTATGCATTAGGAGAGAGAGAGAAAGCGTGTGCCAAGAACACAGGCCCTGGGGTTGGGCTGCCTTGGTCACTCTTTAAGTCCTCCTTGCTGAGTAACCTTAGGCAGTTACTAATCCTAAATCTGAGTTGTTCATCTGAAAAATGGGGGATTCTAATAATACCTCAGAGGATTATTGGGAAGATTAAAAGAAATAATGCATATAAAACACTTAACACAGTACCTGACCTGTAATAAACACTTGATAAATGTTAGTTGCCAGGATATAAATTGACAGGTCAGTAAAGGATTAAATAGCAGCCGAAGAGTAATCAGGATCCTATGTTCATTGTCTCTTTAAATTAAATTCTTACCCCCTTGCTAAATATTTCTTTGAAGTAAGTAGAAATTATATTTCACATATGAAAATGTTACCTTTGTCAGGAGAGATATTTCTGGAGAGGAGGAAGATGATGAGCCCGAGTACTGTGATGCTGAGCAGTACGTGTCAGCTGGACAGGAAGCTTTCCTTATCGCCGATCCCGAGCCTTCAGAATCTGCTGACTCAATCCCAAGGGAGCCTCATATTCCAGAATTTACAGTCTCGCCATTTGCAGTGCAAAAACTTTCCAGGTGATTGCTTTCGACGTGTGTGGGAGTTGGGGGAGAATTCAGGGAAACTGAAATCGTTTTATAAATCTACCCTCCTTGGGTACGCTCCTATTGTGTGGGTTCCATTGGTATCTGGTACGCCAGATATCCTAACTCTTTAGATCAGTTCTTCTAACTGGAGATGGAGGGATTAAGGACAGATTAGTGTTATCAGGGATGGTTTTTCAAAATGCACAAGCCCTGCCCAGATATAGTCATAATTTCACATAAGTGTGTTTAAATGAATTCTACTTCAGTGGTTTGATATGGTTCATGCATTTTTATCATATTTCACACTTGACAGATATGGATTCAACACCGAACGCTGTGAAACAGCCCTGAGGATTTGTGATGGAGATGTTGGGGCATCGTTAGAACATCTACTCAACCAGTGTTTTTCAGAGACATTTGGAAAGAGGATGAAGATTTCTGAGGCACTGGCCCAGATTAGCTTAGAAGAGTGTATGGAACAGCGACAGGAAGAGGCATTTGCTCTCCAGTCAATCTGTGGAGAAAAATTTGTAGAAAGAATTCAGAACAGAGTCTGGACCATTGGATTAGAATTGGACTATTTGACAAGCAAATTCTGCAAATCCAAGCAAAGGGAAAATACCAAAAATATACATGATACTTCACTTGAAATATGTAAATTTTACCTCAAAGGAAATTGTAAATTTGGATCAAAATGTAAATTCAAGCATGAAGTGCCCCCAAATCAAATTGTTGGAAGAGCAGAAAGAAATGTAGATGATTCTCATCTTAATGCACATGAAGATACATCTTTTTTATATGAACTTGAAATTCGATTTTCTAAAGATCACAAATACCCCTACCAAGCTCCCCTTGTGGCATTTTATTCCACCAATGAGAATCTACCTCTGGCTTGTCGTTTACGTATTTCTGAGTTCCTTTATGGCAAAGCCTTGACATTTGCAGAAACTTCGGAACCTGTTGTATATTCTTTGATAACACTTTTAGAGGAAGAATCAGAAATAGTCAAGTTACTAACAAATAACCATCACAAGTATAGTGTTCCTCCTGTGAACTTCCTGCCAACAGCCTCTGGGACCAGAATAAATAATCCTGCCTGCCGTAAGCCAGTCAATACAAATAATTCTTTTGTTTCAAGTCCAATTCCAGAAGGTATGTAAATGTATTGATCATGTGGAAGGTGTCATGGAGGGGAGCATTCAGATTAACAGATTTAGAACTCAGAGCATCTGAGGGCTGATCTAGTGGTCTTGGGCAAGTCATTCTCCTCAGTCCCATGGGCAAAAGGGAATAAGAATCCCTGAAACTACAACCCGACTTTAATTGAAAGGCCAAATTGTTTGAGTATGATTGGGTTCCCTGAACTGAATGAAGGTTTGTAGTGATGTTTAAGTTTATTTTATCAATATAGAATCTTAGCATTGGAAGGACCTTAAAGCACCTTCCCCAGAAAATCTATTCTGGCTAATACATTTCATTTCATGTGATTACTTCTGGTACTAAATATGGAATTAATTTTGAATGAGTGTCTAGAGATACTTCTCTTTCTATACTGCCATCTGTACTCTCCTGCTTTTAGTACACTAGTTCTCTGAAATTCATGAGAGTAGGGCTATCTTTATGACTCTCTAAATCTTCAAATAAAGACATGTTTGTGCAAGCTTCTGGCTTCATCTAGATTCAGGTTTGCTGCACAGATTCTTACAGTACAAGTAAACCATTTTCTCACCTTTCATCAAAGACTCTTATTTTTTTTGCCATATTTCTTCCAGAGAAACAGAAGTTTTCATTGTTTCACAAGAGTTCTTGGGTAAAGATGAATAAGTTAAAGAATGCTGAAATTGCACGTGATTATGGGTGCTGAATGGTTGGCTGTCCCCCGACCCCTGCCTCAGAACTCCCTACTCACCCCCAAATGCCACCTTCCAGCACATGAGATTCAAATGTGTTCCTTCAGAAATGGCAAATTATGTTTCATGGACTTTTAAAAAATAACAGCTTCATTTAGATATAATTCACATGCCATAAAATTTCCTCTTTTAAAGTGGACAATTCATTGTTTTTTGTTTTTTTTTTAAGATTTTGTTTATTTATTTATTTATCCCCCCCTTGCTGCTTGTGCTTGCTGTGTCCATTTGCTGTGTGTTTTTCTGTGTCTGCTTGTCTCCCTTTGTTGGGTCATCCTGCTTTGTCAGCTCACCGCGCCACACAGGCTGGCTTGCCTTCAACTAGGAAGCCCCGGGGATCGAACCCGGGTCCCTCCATATGGGAGACAGATGCCCAACCATTTGAGCCACATCCGTCCCCCTCACTGGTTTTTAGTATGTTCACAGAGTTGTGCAACTATCACCACTATATAATTGCAGAATAGTTTCATCAAGAAACCCTGCAGCCATTAGCAGTCACTCCTCATTTCTCCCTTTCCCAGCCCCTGGCAGCCATTACTCTACTTTCTGTGTCTATGGATTTGCAATATGTGGCCTTTTGTGATTGCCTTCTTTCAATTAGCATAATGTTTCCAGAGTTCATCCATGTTGCAGCTTGTATCAGTTCATCATTCCTTTTTATTGTTGAATAATATTTCACTGTGTAACATAACACATTTAATCAATCCATTCATCAGTTGATGGACATTCGGGTTGTGTAGTGGACTTTTAGGGACATCTGCAAATGGCCAAAACTTTGACTAATTCCTTGAATGCAAAGGGTCTACCGGATTAACAAGGCATGCCATTATTTTCACCTCTTTGTCTTTAATTTGATTTAATGATAACCATTTATATTTGAGTAAAGCTTATCCGAAGATGCATTTTAAATCTTTAGCAGTAGAAGTAGTAGTATTGAAATGAATGAATCTGCATTATTCAAGCTTAAAACTTTTTCTCCATTTTGTGATTTTTTAAAATTGTTGTTACTTTGTTGAAAAGAAACTTCCCCTTTGCTAAAGAAAGGGCTCCAAAACTAAAATGTTTCCTTTTATCCCCTACAAGTCAAAAAAGAATCAGAACCCGAGGAAGAGGCAGATGAGGATGAAGGTCCTGCACCAGTTATCGTGGAGAATGAAAGCTATGTGAACCTTAAGAAAAAGATTTCTAGAAGATATGACTGGCAGGCAAAATCAGTACATGCTGAAAATGCTAAAATCTGCAAGCAGTTCCAAATAAAACAGGTAGGGTGTGCTGAGAGAATGGTTAGTATTGCCTTCCTAATGTGTGGGTGAAGGAATTAGAAATTAGGAAACTTTGGCTACCCTTCCTTGTATACTTTTAGTTCTCCTTCACTCTGAGTAGTCAGTTGCTGCATACCACAACAAACTTGGGTACATGTTCTAGATGGTTTTAGAAAATCTTATGTCTGGTGAATATCACACAGACATACACACCAAATAGTCTCAGAATCATGTGGCTTTGTTACTATGATAGACAGTCGGATATGTGGAAGGAAAATTAATACTGTGATTTACATTAGAAAAATCAGTGTATAAAAGGAGAAGGATCAGAAGGGACTCTTACCTTATTTCATAGGCTCAGAAGATACCTTACCCAAGGTTGCATAGCTAGTAAGTAGCAGTACAGGAGTTCAAGTCAATTTCTTTCTTTTACCAAAGCCCAGGTTGTTTTTACAACATTCACATGCAGACTATTAAAAGAACCCAGTACATGAATTATTAGAGCAAAGTTGAATGTAGGGCTTTGGGGATTGGATTAGATGCCGTCTCAGGACCCTTTCAATTCTAAAGTTCTCTGATGCTGAATTTTGACACAGTATAACACTATGATATATATACTGTAATACCCATAGAACATCAAAATGTATATAAAATTGTCCAATAAATAATAAGATGGTAGAAACATAAAACTACATATTAAATCTAATCAGTGTGTTTAGAGCTGATGAATTTGTTAAAATTATATGCAGATTTTTTTTTTTTTTTAATTATGTGCAGGTTGGGGAGTGGATGTAGCTCAAGTGGTTGAGCGCCTGCTTCCCATGTATGAGATCCTGAGTTCAATCCCAGTACCTCATTAAAAAAATTTTTTTTTTTTTTTTTTAAATTAAAATTACATGCAGGAAATGAGGTGTTAATTTATATTTATCCTATTCAAAACTGCATTCATAGTTTTAATGTGCAATTCAATATTTATAACATTGGCCACTAGATGTCAGACTACATTACATAGATATGATCACCTGAAAATAACCCATCAGTAAGTGTTTTCACTATTATTGAATTAGGTTAAAAAATCTGATATTGTATAGAACTATGCTGTCCAATATAGTAGCCTCTATCCACACATGGCTATTTAAATTTAAATTAGTTAAAATTAAATAAAATTTAAAATTCAGTTCTTTAGTCTCAGTGACCATTTTTCAAGTGCTCAATAGCCATATATGGCTAGGAGTGCTGTACTGGACAGTACAGATATAGAATATTTCTATTGGGAAGCAGATGTATCTCAAGTGATTAGGCTCCTGTCTACCATATGGGAGGTCTAGGGCTCGATTTCCGGGGCCTCCTGGTAAAAAGCAAGTTGGCCTGAGTGGAAAGCTGGCCCATGCGGAGTGCTGGTGCAGCAAGATAACTCAACAAAAAGAGACACAGAAGAGAGACAGTAGGAGACATAGCAGACCAGGGAGCTGAGGTGGCACAAGAGATTCATCGCCTTTCTCCACTCTGGAAGGTCCCAGGATCGGTTCCTAGTACCACCTAAAGAGAAGACAAGCAGACACAAAAGAACACACAGCGAATGAACAGAGAGCAGACAGTGAGCGCCAAACAGCGAGGGGGTAGGGGGAGAAATAAATAAATAAATCTTAAAAAAAAAAAAAAAAGAATATTTCTATCAATACAGAAAGTTCTGTGAGATAGCACTGGGTAGAGACTATTCCTAGGAAGAGCTGTATGAGAGGTGATTATAAGCAACTCATATGGGAAGCGGATGTGGCTCAAGCAGTTGGGCGCCCGCCTACCACATAGAAAGTTTGGGGTTCGGTTCCCAGTGCCTCCTAAAGAAGACAAGCAAGACAGTGAGCTGACGCGATGGGCTGGCACAGCGAGATAACACAACGAGGAAACACAATGAGAGACACAAGCAGGAGCAGAGGTGGCTCAAGCCATTGGGTGCCTCCCTCCCAATGGGAGGTCCCGGGTTTGGTTCCCGATGCCTCCTAAAAAGAAGACAAGCACACAACAAACAGACACAGAGAGCAGACAGCGAGCACAAACAATGGGGGGGGGGGCAGGGGGAGAGCACAGAGAAATAAATAAAATAAATATTTTTTTAAAAAGCAACCCAACTGATGTCCTATCTTTGATACTATTAGATTTCCAGACAGTTCCAGTCAATTCTGCAAGAAAGACAATTGCTCCCTGCTTGGGAAGAAAGAGAAACCATTCTTAAATTGTTGAGCAAGCACCAAGTGCTTGTCATAAGTGGTATGACTGGGTAAGAATGCAATTTATTTGTAGTTCAACTTTAATCTATAAATAACCAGTAGTTGTTGTTATTTTAACTGTTTTCCTGTTAACTATTTCCCAAAGGCTAATATTGCCACTTCTGTAGTCAACAGACCCATATTACAAAAAAACAGAACAAAGCTCAGAAAATCATGTTGGAATTTATAGGCCTTGTCTATCTCTAGACAATTTTAAAGTGAGAGGCCCAGCCAAGGACTTAACAAGTCCCATTTCTAAACTTAAAGAATAGTTATAAGGCATTTAGCTTGAAAACTTTTCCTCTTCTGAATTTATTCTGATTTCCTTAGAGCTTTTATTTATTCTTTTAAGAACACTGTAAGGCATATTACTTTTCCTGTTTCACCCTCTCCATATGCTATATGAATCTATTTAGCAGGGACAAGTTGCAGGTTTACTTTAGTTCTTTATTCAAGGGTATACAATTTAAAACTTAAATTTATGCCCAGACTCACTGATATAGTAGTAACCTTGTATCTCCCAGTTTCTTCTCTTTTTAACCTCAGTCCACTTATAGCCAAATCAATACATATAAAAGGGGGAAATATAAAGTATATTAATAATCATAAGCTAATATTCCTATTTCTTTAGGATCCACATGTAGAGAAGTTCCCATTCCTAGTGGCATTTATAGACCTTCATCTTATATCTCTTCAATAATACCAATGATACTAAACTAGTATGTGATGTTCCTATTATCCTGAGTACAAATTCCTAGGATTTATCAGCTCCATGTAATAAGCCAGTAGGCTGTTTTAGAAAATGAAGTTGAACAAGTTTTATAGTAATTAGCTTTATCACTGTCCTCATTGCATGTGATCACTTTTTTGGTTAACTAGCACTTGAAAACTCTCATTTTAGGACTTGTTTGTTTTGACATACAGATGTGGGAAAACCACACAGATCCCACAGTTTATTCTGGATGATTCTTTGAATGGGCCACCCGAGAAGGTGGCTAACATCATCTGTACCCAACCCCGACGAATCTCTGCAATCTCTGTTGCTGAACGTGTTGCCAAAGAAAGAGCAGAAAGGGTGGGTCTGACTGTAGGATACCAGATCCGGTTAGAAAGTGTCAAGGTTTGTATGCATTGCTTATTTCCTAATAATAGAAATATACATTTTTTTTTTTTTGCTTTTTTTAAGGAGGTACCAGGGATTGAACCTGGGACCTCATACATGTGAAGTGTACCCTCAACTACTGAGCTATACCTGCTTCACAGAAGTATACAATTTTCAGTATAAAGAGTTCTTGGGGTCTATAAAGATACAGTGGAAATTTGTGACCTACACTTTCAGGTCATTTTAAATCAATGAGCGCTTTCAGTAGGGCTGGAGTCCTTTTAGAAATATTTTGGCACAAAAGCTCTTATTTAGTTGTACTTAATTTCCTCTGTAAAGGCCTTTTTTTCTCTGTTGGCATAAGTGATCTTGTAAGTGCTATTTAGCTCTTGAACCTGGGCCTTAATCCACTTAACCAAATAAAGAGCAGACAAATTCAGAATTGATTTTATCACTCAATTGTTATTCTTATGTTTTATAAAAAATTTTAAAGCTTTTTATGAGAGTCTTAAATTTAAAATTTTGATATGAAGCAGAAAAGCTTTTATTTTTGTAGCCAACAAGAAACTATGCATTTAGTATGGTTTCTTAGTAAATGGAACTGCTGTTGTTTTCAGTGTTCTTTATTCCTACCCATTCAAAACAGCTTGTCAGTAAAGCGTCTCATTTTTTTTTTCAAAAATGTCATGAATGCTTTCTATTGTCCTATTACATATAAGTCCTCAGCCACCAGGCTGTTATACTGCACCACAGGAGTGCTTCTGAGAAGGCTAGAAGGAGATTCAGCTCTACAAGGAGTCACCCATATCATTGTTGATGAAGTTCATGAGAGGACAGAAGAAAGGTAAGACAAAAATTTTCCAAATGAATACCCACACACATGAAATGGGAGAATTTTGTCCTGCTTCCAATTTGGCTTCATGGAGATAGTAATGTTAATTTGCCTATGAAGGCCTAGGTTAGAGCAAAGGAACTGCTTTCCTGCAGGGTCTGTAAATGCTAGGAGAGAAGCATCTTCATCAAGATAAGGGTAGGGAAGCGGCTGTGGCTCAATCAGTAGGGCTCCCGTTTACCATATGGGGGGCCCCGGGTTCGGTTCCCGGGGCCTCCTGGTGGGGGTGGGCCCGCCCACACGGCGTGGTTAGCTGACCCAGCGAGCGCAGGCAGCAGGGGAGGGATAAATGAATGAATAAAAAAAAATCTTTAAAAAAAAAAAAAGATAAAGGTGGACATCCTCTAACAGGAGATACTTAACACTAGTAGGCATCGTGCCGAGTTGGACACTGTACTTGGTAGGAATGGCAGATAAAATGCACGCCGTAGCTGATGGATCAGACAACATGGTGCTTCCTTCCTTGTTCATTCTATCAGTCATTGAGTCCTGACAGTCATTCACATATTTATGAGACCTGAATTAAGTAGCAAGAGCTATATGGTGGCTGGGGATACAGTGTTGAACAAGCACATAGGGTCCCCCTCATCTTGTATAGTCAAGTAGGAAAAACAAATAATGAACAGGTAAGCAAATAAATAATTACAAATCAAATAAAGTACTATGAAGGAATAAATAGGATGCTGTGATAGATAATATTGGAGAGAATCATAAGATGGTCAGACACCGTATTTCTTGAAGAGAGGACACTTAAATTGTGACCTGAAGTATGCAAAGGAGTCCCATGTGATAAATGGGGGCCAGGACAGCATGCACAAAGACTGCCATGGGAAAGGGCTTAGTGGGTCCAGTGAAGTTCCTAGGTAGCAAATGAGGGGCAAAGTGGCAAGTAGAGGAAGAAGCAGGAGCCAGATCTTTGAGGGCTTTATGTACCATGGATGATAAAGCATTTGGATTTGATTTTAATGCATTGTGAAGTCTTAAAGGGCTAAAGGCATAAAATTGGATTTCTCAAGTCTTTTATAATGAAGGGCCAAGTTATTAACAGTTTGTCTTGGGATCTTGCCTTAGAGCAGTAAAATTAAACTGGTGGGAAAAAGAGAGAAGGTTCCATGAAATTTTGAGGTTTTCCCAAAAGTACTATACTATTATAAATATTTTGAGAAGAATTCAGAAAGTGGAAGTAAATGTGGGCTGACGAAGAAGCAGAAACTAGCTGAGCGCAAAACGGAAAACAAACTTGAAGAGAGGCACCAGCTACTGCTGATGAAATGTTTTCAAGAACTAAACAGGGGGGCGGATGTGGCTCAGATGGTTGGGCGTCCGTCTGCCATATGGAGGGACCTGGGTTCAATCCCCGGGACCTCCTGGTAAAATAAAAACAACAACAACAATATATATATAGAAGGCGCATGAGCTGCCAGGCTCTTTGTGCCGGTGAGCCGCCAGGCCCCGGGAGCCATGCAGCAAGATGATGAAGTAACGGGAGAGACAAGACGAGATGCTCCAAAAGCTCTGAAAACCAGGAACTGAGGTGGCACAGGTGGCAGAACACCTCTCTCCTACATCGGAGGTCTCCAGGATCGAATCCTGGTGAAGACTGGAGGAGGAGGATGGGAGGAGATGGCAGGAAATAGACACAGAGAATTGCCCAGCGAATGGACACAAAACAGCAAGGGGGGGTTTAAAATGGATAAAATAAATAAATAAATCTTTAAAAAAAAAAAAAAAAAAGAACTAAACAGGAAAAAACCTGTGATCAGAAGACTATTAGAAGAAATAAATATACTAATATATTAGGAAATAGGAAATAGGAAATAATTATAAACTGAAGAAAAGCAGACTTTTAGAAAAAAAAGAAATCGATAAAAATAAACGGATATAATTCCTAGACCAGACAATAATAAATCTTAAGTGGCTTTACAGAAAACCCTGGAAATCTTTCACAAACAATAATCTCTTATTAGAGACTCCAGAAAAGGAAGCGGGTGGGGAGAAAGTTATTTTGCAGCTGTTAGAAATGAATATTTGAAAGAATAAAATTTTTAACAGAATCACTGCATAACTGGGAAGAGGAAGCCATATAAAAGATTCTAACAGTCTAATAGTATTTAAATGATTGAATTTTAAAAGCAAATAAAAATTTTAGACAAAATTATGTCCAGTGTAATTCTGAGTATAAAGAATAGCTTTGGATTTCATAATATTTATATGTCCCCAGGCTCAGAGAAACTGGAGCATAGCACTGGATCTAGTTCCCGGCTGGAAGAGTGTTCTCAAAATGAGAAAGATTTTTATAAAAGCTGAGAACCTACAGAGTATCAACAGCTAATTTTCATATCTGAATAAAGAAAAATTACACGCTGGAGAAGGAAGTTTCAGACATTAACAAATACCAGTCTTCTGGGAAACGAGTGAATAAATTATAAGAAGGGGGTTGTGGCAGGGATATTTGCTAGTTTTGATCGAAAAAAAACAGGAAATAAGAGTAAAATATAGGAACCAAATTCATTAAAAATACAGACAACATTAAAGCTTGAAAATAAAAAAGTTACAGCTGTGTTTTTATAAATTTTCTGATCATAGAGATAACATAATTATTCTAAAAGATTTTCAAAGTATCAAGAAGAAGAGTTTCTGTCGTCTTCTATTAAATTGCTAATTATGTTACCATTTTTATTTATTTTCTTTTGGGAATATATTGGGAGTTAGGGGAGGGACATGGTAGAAAGATTTATCACCACAAACGCTATTGGGATTACAATAGTTGTGTGCTTTTGATCTCATAGTCAGCACCATAACATGAATTACCTTTGAAATTACTATTAATTGCATCAGGAAGTTCTAAACTACAGACATACTATAAATTACTTAACTATTTGCCTATTATTGTTAGATTAGTCCCCTTTTCCCTCAGAAACAAACAAAAAAGGCATAAATGTAATTAAATTGCTCATTAAATTAGAACTTTTTTTTTATTAGAGCAGTTACAGATTTATAGAAAAATCATGTGGAAAATATAGTCCCATAATACCTCCCTCCCACGCACAACTTTCCCTATTAACATTTTGCATTAGTGAGATACCTTTATTATAATGATGAACCAATATTCTAGTTACATTATTAGCTAAAGTCAACAGGATATATTTGGATACCCAACAAAGGAAAACATACTGCAGATAAAATCAGTTTGGAAATAAAGTCACTAGTAATTCCATTTTTGGTAAATTATCCTAAGGAAATAATTAGCAATATGAGCAAAGATTGGCATACAGAGATGTTTATTTCCTTTATTTTACTTGTTGTCATAAGTATTTTTCAGTTCACTTTCTCAGAAATTTACATAAGTAATACAAGAATATATTCTCAGTAAAAAATTAAAATAATACAGATAGGGGAGCAGATGTGGCTCGGTGGTTGAACACCAGCTTCCCACATACATGGTCCGGGGTTCAATCCCTGGCCCCGGATACCTCAAAAAACAAACAAAGAGATAAAATGAGTTTCCTTAACACTCCAAATAATTCCCAGTTTCCTCCCTGGAGGTAACCACAGTGATCAGATTGGTGATATGACCTGCTGTACATTGACATATATTTACTTTGTAGAAATAGATACTTTTGTTTCTTACACAAATGATACATTCATTTAGCAAGTCAATGACTATTTCTTGAACACCTTCTTTGTGTCAGGCATTTTCTAGATACTGGAATAGTGAACAAAATATGCCAAAATCCCTTTTTTCATGGAACTTTCATTCTAGTAGGGAGCCCAACAATGAGCAAGACAAATAAATAAAATATAAAATGTGTGAAGTGCTAAGAAGAAAAGATAAGGCAGGAAAAGGGGGATATGAAATGCCAGGGTGGAGGGTGTTTGAATTTTTAGATAGGGTGGCCTCACTGAGAAGGAAATTAACTTTGAGTAAAGACTTGAAAGAAGTGTGGGAGCTACCTATGTGAATGTCTGGGAGAAGCCCATTCCAGGCAGATTAATGGCAGGTGCCAAGGACCTGGGGCACTCGCCTCAAGGTCAGCAAGGAGGACACTGGCTGGAGCCAAGTGAATAAGGGGGTAAACATTAGGAAATGAGTGGTGGGGGTACAGATCATGTCATGTAGGGCTTTGTTAGTAAGGACTTTATTGAGAAATCACTGAAGGACTTTGAGCAGAAGAATGGCACAGATTTGCATTTGACCAGAATTATTGGTTTGCTGTATTGAGAATGGATTGCAAGGAGGCAAGGGCTGAAGCAGGGAGACCAGTTAGAGTATTGGCATCTACAGTACATATTATTCTACAACCTGGTTTCTTTTTCACTAACAATATGTGTTGGAGTTATTTCATGTCAGTATCTAGAGCTCTACCTTATTCCTTTTATCTGCTTCCTGTTATTGCATAGAATGGACGATACTATATTTAACCATTTCTCTGTTGATGGACATTTAGGTAGTTCTTGTTCTACTATTATAAGCAATGCTATGTATGCTATAGTGAAAATATTTCTATATACCTTTTTGTATATGTAGAAACCAAGAAGTAGCTCTATCAAATTCAATGATAAATCTTGTTGGTATTTTGATTGGTATTGCACTGAATTTATAGTTTATTTGGGGGAGAATTGATACCTGTATAATACTAAGCCATCTTTTCCATGAGTGTTATGGCTTTTTCACATAGGTCTTACATGTTATTGGCTCAAACTATATCTAAAGTTATTAATTTTCATGTATTGAATTTCCTTGATCCTCAGGTGTTTTTTATTTCCTCTAGTGACTTTTTGCTGCTAGTTTTGAAGGACATTGTGTTGCAGAGGCCAGCCCTTCAAGTTATTCTAATGAGTGCGACCTTAAACGCTGAGCTCTTTTCAGAATATTTTAATTCCTGCCCAGTTATTACTATACCAGGTGATTAAAATACATCATTAAATATGTATTATTCCAATAAGCAAATAAAATTAAAGTTCATTTGAAATATAAATTAATAGGTATTTATAACTCTTTCTAGAGAAATGATCAATTTATAACAAGTGAAATCACAACCACCCATTGAAATTGATAAGGAGGTAACCTCATATCCATTTGTCAGGAGATTTTAATTTTATGTGTGATTTATTTTTATTTATTTATTTATTTTGTGTGTGTGTGTGATTTTTTTTTCTTTTTTGTGTGTGTGATTTATTTTAAAGTCTTGATTATTTAGGATTTCTAGTAGTCCATTGTGTTTAATATAAAAATGTAAGTAGTGGTCATCTGTCATAAAGAGAGAAGTTATGTCTTCCCATGGCATATTTGTTCTTGCTGGATTCTGCTACATTTCAGGATTTTGGTCCACCATAGGAGAAAGTGAAGTTAGATAGTCTGTTCCTTTTGGTGCTTTCACAGTCTCATTGTGGGATTAATTTATCCCTCTGGGCTTCTGCAGTTGAGTACCAAAGGGATAATTTGGAAGCACTGATTGGTTGTGTTATTTGTTCTAGTTATAGAAGATGTTGACAGTTGATTTAAAGAAAATGTAATCTAAATTGGATTTAGAATATAATTGTTTGAATTTATAAAGGTCCCCTGGGGGGAGGGGGTGGGGAATGAGATAGAGGTAACAGGTAATTAAAGGTAGAAGAAAAAAATTAAGTTTTTATAGCAAATTATCGTTTTTCCATCCATACATTCCACCTATATATTCTGTTTTCTTTACTAACTAGAAACTATCCCTTCTATTTTCTATCATCAACAATATTTTTTGATACTTAATGCCACCAAACAGTACCTTATTGTATATCCAGCTTTGTTTTAATAGGATTTTATATACACATACTATTTTAAGAGAGTTAAACACATATTCTGAGCCTTTTTCTATTTTATTTTCTTGTTTTTCTAGGTCGTACATTTCCTGTGGATCAATTTTTTCTGGAAGATGCAATCACTGTGACAAGGTAAGGAAGATATTTATTAAGATTTCAGTAAAAGTCTTTGAAAACAGGATTATTATTTTTCCCTTTGTGGGCTGGAATACTAATAAATGTGTTAGTCTTTCTCCAAGTTTTTCTATTTGAGCATTTGTTCTCCCCTTTTGTTCAGCAAATATTTATTATACAAATTAGTTGCAAGTCTTAGGCAATATTGTGTATTGACTCTGGAGACAGATTGCCAGGATTTAAATCCTTCTACTTACTAACTGTAACTTTGGGAAGTTGCTTAATCTCTCTATGCCTCAGGTCCCTCATTTGTAAGATGGGTGTATTAATAGTAGCTACTTTACACGGTGGTTGTGAGGATTAATTAATGAATACTTGTAATTAATACTTGTAAACTGCTTAGAACTGTACCTGGCACAAAGCAAATGTGTTATGACAATGTTAGCTATAATTATCATCATCATTCTCCTCTCAAGGAGTTTGTGGTATAGTATGAAAGTTAAGATATCTGTATAAATAGTACTGGGGAGAAAATTTCAGTGTCCATTGGTTAATGACAGTTTTCTCTCCTTTCAGAGCCCTGCTTCCTCTTCCTGCTCTTTGACCTTGAGGAGGCCCTAAGAGTTTATCCTCATACTGTTTCTTCTCACTATCAAATTCTGCCTTGGCTATCTTAGACTCATTTGATTTCAGCTGTCACCTCCGTGCCAAGAACTCCCCGATCAGTATCTTCATTCTTTACCTCTGAGCTCCAGGATGAAAATACCCTTGATTTCTGGCACCTTAAACTCAACTCAAACTTTTTTTCCTTCTCCCTCCCACTGAATATGAATCTCAATCATCTTTCAACTAGTTTACCTGTCTCTATTTTCTCACTTTTCAAACTTAGTGCCTTCAGAATTTTCTTGAAACAGAATTGATCATGTCACTTATTTTCTTAAAAACTTTTATTGACTCCCTATTACCCACACTCGTGGACTCTCAGCCTATATCATCTGACTCCAGCCTACATTTAACCTCCTTTTCTACTTTATTCTTCCACCCACACAAAGCTTAGCACTGTCAGACTACTGGCAATTTCTCAAGTATGCCATGTCATTACTACAATATGTCTTTATTCCTTTCTCCTTCTTCCTTAACAATTAATTCTTCACACTTGGCTCAAATGCTACCTCTATGATTTTTCCATTTTTCTTCTAGTATAAATTAATCACTTCTTTATCAGAAGTCTTAGGGTACTTTTCTTATGCTCTAATGACATTTTTTTCCATCTACCTTGCAGTATGGTGAGTTGTTTTAGTCTAACCCCATCAGTTTGTAACTTCCTTGAAAATTTTTTTAAGGTACCAGGGCCAGGGATTGAACCCAGGAACTTATATGTGGGAAGCTGGTGCTCAACCACTAAACTACATCAGCTCCCCCGAGTTGGTTTTTTCATTTGTTTGTTGTTTGTTTTTGTTTTTAGGAGGTACTGGGGATCGAACCCAGGACCTCGTATGTGGGAAGCAGGCGCTCAACTGCTTGAGCGACGTCCGCTCCCTGTATTCATTTTTATACTGCACACCACCCCCATCACCACAGTCCTGGTACAAAGTAGGCATTCAATAAATGTTAAATGAACACATGAATGCTGAATGTGAAAGGAGAATGTGGCATTTGATGGAGGCAAGGGGTTAGTGGGAATCAAAGACAGTAGAATCATAAGGGATAGCTTTAAGACCTTCTTATTAAGCTACAGTTCAGGATTGAAATCTTACAGGAAATCATAAAGAAATGAGAGCTAAAATGGGAATGGTCTGGCTGAAAAAGGTGGAAGGGGAGACAGAGCCTCCATATGCCTATTTTGCTCCCTTCCTTTCCCTCTCCCTCGAGCTCTGAGAAACCGTTAGAGTTCCAGGAAAAATAGTTTCAAACTGCTTATCTCAAAAGGGAGAGATAAACCCCTTTGAAATTGACTTGCTAAAAGTCTTACAGCAGGTTAGTTTAGTGTCAGACTTAGAAATCAAATTCAGAACTTTTGTTTGGAAGTGTAATTATTTTTCAACTTTACCATAATGTCTGTTAGTATTATCACTAATAAACATGAAGCCAATCACAACTGAGTTTTGAAATCTTTTGTGGATAGTTTTATGGCGATATCTAGCCAACACCTGGAAATTTGAGTCTAGAATTGTTGCAGCAAGGAGGAATCAGCTGCCTAGGAGTTGTAATTGAAATGGATAAGGTTGCCAGTGAAGAAAATAACGTGTGGAGGGGTGTTACTGAGGATATAACTTAAATGTATTTTTTGAATGTCTATGCCATTTTTCCTAGAGGAAACTCTCCCCCAAATTCTTATCTGTTCTCCTCTCCTTATAAGCTAGACCAAATCCAAAGCATCCCAGTGTGTTTCCCATCAGAAGCAGGGTGCAGCCAGCAGAATCCTGAACTCTCGTGGAAGGGTAACATGTGAGTCAGGCAGGAAAAGAGGGGCATTCTGCCGAATGAGCAGATAAAACAGGTGAATACTTTTGTTCCACATCAACAGATCTAGACACACACACACAAACACACATTCTTTTGTTTTTGTTTCCCAGGTATGTGTTACAAGATGGGAGCCCATATATGCGCTCCATGAAACAGATTTCAAAGGAGAAGCTTAAAGCAAGGCGCAACAGAACTGCATTTGAAGAAGTGGAGGAAGATCTGAGACTCTCTCTTCACCTCCAGGATCAGGATTCTGTCAAAGATTCAATACCAGATCAACAGTTAGATTTTAAGCAGCTCCTAGCCCGCTATAAAGGTAATGTGCTTTCTAGGGGAATATTACAATTATGCCAAAAATTTCTAGTACTTTTTCCAATTAAGATTCTGAAGAAGAATATGGCTCTTGTTTCATAGTTTACTTTGGCTTTAATTCATCAGAACCAACCTTAAACTTGGAAAAATAGCATTTCCAACATGTACTTATTATAATTGTTATTATGTTTACCAGTGGATTTTTTTCTGATTATAAAAGGCATATGTGTTCATTATAGAAAAACTGGGAGATAGTAAAATATAAATTATGTTCTTGAGTGTTTTCTGACTTTTTATTTTGATATAATTTCAAATTTACAGAAGAGTTTTCAGAACTACACACTGAACTCCCATAAACCATTTTTTTTAAAGAGATACTGGGGATTGAACCTGGATCCACATACATGTGAAGCACATGCTCAACCACTGAGCTCCACACACTCCCTATAAACCCTTTATGCCATTTCACCAGTTGTTAATACTTTGTTTCATTTCCTTTATCATTTGCTCTGTTACATGCATTTGTTTTTTTTTTTCATTTTTTTATTGTGGTAAAATATATATAATGTAAATATAATTTTAACCATTTTTAAGCATGCAATTCTGTGTCATTAAGTACACTAACAATGATATGTAACTTTCACCACTGTCTGTTTCAAAACATTTTCATCATCCTGCACAGAAACTCATACTTATTAAGCAATAACCCCCCATCCCTCTCTACCCCAGCCCCTGGT
Organism: Tolypeutes matacus; assembly: GCA_026826555.1. Taxonomy (NCBI): domain Eukaryota; kingdom Metazoa; phylum Chordata; class Mammalia; order Cingulata; family Chlamyphoridae; genus Tolypeutes; species Tolypeutes matacus. The sequence goes on from JAKSZT010054030.1 coordinate 48,855,384, forward strand.
GGCCACTATTCTGCTTTCTGTCTCTACGAATCTGTATTCCAAGTATTTCATATAAAAGAAATCACACAATACTTGTCCTTCTGTTTCTGGCTTATTTTACCCAAAATAATGTCTTCAAGTTTCATCCATTTTTTTTTTTTTGTAGCATGTATCAGTATATGGCTGAAAATATTCCATTGTAGGTATATACCATATTTTGTTTATCCATTCACCTCATCATGGACACATGGATTGCTTCTACCTTTTGGCTATTGTGAATAATGTTGGTATAAACATTGGCATTCAACTTCTATTCCAGTCCCTGCTTACAGTTCTTTTGGGTATATACCTGGAAGTGGAATTACCAGGTCATATGGTAATTCTATGTTTAATTTTCTGAAGAACTGCCAAACTCTTTCCCATGGTGGCTTCACCATTTTGCATTCCCACCAACAATGTAGGAGGGTCCCTATTTTTCCACATCCTTGATAATACTTGTTATTTTCTGTTTTTTTTTTTTTTTTTAATATTAGCCATCCTAATGAGTTTAAAGTGGTATCTCATTGTGATATTGATTTGCATTTCCCTAGTGGCTAGTGATGTTGAACATCTTTCCGTGTGCTATTTCACCATATAATCTACTATAGAGAAATGTGTATTCAAATACTTTGCCCATTATTTAATTGGGTTTTTGTCTTTTTCTTGTTGAGCTGCAGCAGTTACTTATATATTCTGGATATTAAACCCTTATCAGATATCTTATTTCAAAATATTTTCTCCCAATCAGTAGGTTGTCCTTTCACTTTCTTGATAATGTCCCTTGATGCACAAAAGCTTTAAATTTTGATGAAGTCCAAATTGTCTGTTTTCTTTTGTTGCTCATGCTTTTGGTGTAAAGTCTAAGAATCCATTGCCTCATACAAGGTGCTGAGGATATTTCCCTATTTTCTTTTCTTTTTTTTTTTTAATAAAAACATCCATTTCTCAATTAAATGTACTGGATACATATATATATATATATTTTAAATCATACAATATGTTATACAATATATTTGGTTCATAGTAACGCGGTCATACAGTATTTATCCTTTTGAGTTTGGCTTTCTTTGCTCAACATAATGCCCTCCAGGTTCATCCATGTTCTCATGTGCTTTACGACTTCATTTCTTCTTAGAGCTGCATAATATTCCATCGTGTGAATGCACTACAGTTTGTTTAGCCATTCTTCTGTTGATGGACACCAGGGTTGTTTCCAACTTTTGAAAACTGAATAATGCCACTATGAATATCAGTATGCAGATGTCTGTTCGTGTCACTGTTCTCACTTCTTCTAGATATATACCCAGTAGTGGTATTGCAGGGTCATGTGGCAAGTTTATATTCAACTTCTTTAGGAACTGCCAAACAGTCCTCCACAGTGGCTGTACCATTCTGCATTCCCACCAACAGTGAATAAGTGTTCCTCTCTCTCCACATCCTCTCCAACACTTGTAGTTCTCTGTCTTTTTAATAGTGGCCATTCTGATAGGTGTGAAATGATATCTCATTGTAGCTTTGATTTGCATTTCCCTAATCATGAGTGATGTTGAGCATTTCTTCATGTGTTTTTTTGCCATTTGTATTTCTTCTTTGGACAAATGTCTATTCAAGTCTTTTGCCTATTTTTCAGTTGGGTTGTTTGTCTTTTTATTGTTGAATTATAACATCTCATTATATATCCTGGGTATTAAACCCTTATTGGATATGTGATTTCCAAACACTTTTTCCCATTGAGTTGGCTGCCTTTTCACCCTTTGACAAAGTCCTGTGAGGTACAAAAGTGTTTAATTTTGAGGAGGTCCCATTTATCTATTTTTTCTTTGTTGCGCGTGCTTTGGGTATAAGGTCCAAGAAACCACCACCTACTACAAGGTCTTGAAGATGTTCTCTACATTTTCTTCTGGTAGCTTTATGGTCCTGGCTTTTATATTTAGGTCTTTCATCCCTTTTGAATAGATTCTTCTATAGGGAGTGAGATAGCAGTCCTCTTTTATTGTTTTTGGTTATAGATACCAGTTATCCCAGCACCATTTGTTGAAGAGACTGTTTTGTCCAGCTAACGTGGACTTGGTAGGTTTGTCAAAAACCAGTTGACTGTATAGGTGAGGGTTTATTTCTGGATTCTCAGTTCTATTCCACTAATCGATGTGTGTGTCTTTACGCGAGTACCATGATGTTTTGTAATATGTTTCAAGGTCAGGCGGTGAAGTTCCTCCCATATCGCTCTTCTTCTTCAGAATGCTCTTGGCTATTTGGGTGTACTTTCCCTTCCAAATTAATCTGTTAATTGCCTTTTCTAATTCTGTAAAGTAAGCTGTTGGGTTTTTGATTGGTATTGCATTGAATCTATAAATCAGTTTGGGTAAGATTGACATCTTCACGATATTTGTTCTTCCAGTCCATGAACATGGAATGTCTTTCCATTTGTTCAGGTCATTTTTTATTTTTTTTAGCATTGTTTTGTAGTTTTCTGCATATAGGTCCTGTACTTCTTTGGTTAAATTAATTCGTAGGTATTTGAGTATTTTTGTTGTTATTGTAAATGGAATTTCCCCCCTCAGGTTGTTCAGTACTACTGTACAAAAACATTACTTATTTTTGCGTGTTGATCTTTTATCCTGCCACTTTGCTGAACTCATTTATTAGCTCAAGTAGCTTTGTCATGGATACTTCAGAATTTTGTAAGTACAGGATCATGTCATCTGGAAACAGATGACAAAAAGAGAGGTTTACTTCCTCTTTTCTATTTGGATGCCTTTAATTTTTTTTTTCTTGTCTAATTGCCCTAGCTAGAACTTCTAGTACAATATTGAATAACAGTGGTGACAGTGGGCATCCTTGTCTTGTTCCCGATCTTAGAGGGAATGCTTTCAACCTTTCACCATTGAGTATGATGTTGGCTGTGGGTTTTTCATATATGCCTTTTATCATATTGAGGAATTTCCCTTCTATTCCTATCTTTTGAAGTGTTTTTATCAAAAAAGGATGCTGGATTTTGTGGAATGCCTTTTCTGCGTCGATTGAGATGATCATGTGGTTTTTTCCCTTCAATTTGTTAATGTTATCTATTATGTTGATTGATTTTTATTATGTTAAACCAACCTTGCATATCAGGAATAAATCCCATTTGGTCATTATGTACAAGTCTTTTGACATGCTGCTGGATTCGATTTGCAAGTATTTTGTTGAGAATTTTTGCATCTATGTTCATTAGAGAGATTGGTCTGTAATTTTCTTTTCTTGTAGAATCTTTATCTGGCTTTGGTATTAGGGTGATGTTGGCTTCATAAAATGTGTTGAGTAATTTTCCCTCCCCTTCAATTTTTTGAAAGCGTTTCAACAGGATTGGTGTTAATTCTTTTTGAAATGCTTGGTAGACTTCACCTGTGAAGCCGTCTGGTCCTGGACTTTGCTAGGAAACTTTTTTTTAATTGTTAATGTATTTATTTATATATTTTTTAACATCTTTACATTTTTTTAAAATATATTTACTTTTTATCCATTTACCACCACCACCACCCCCGTTTTTGCTGTTTTTGTGTCCATTCGTTGGGCAATTCTCTGTGTCTGTTTTCTGCCATGTCCTCTCATCTTTCTCCTCCTGTCTTTACCTGGATTCGATCCTGGGAACCTCTGATGTGGGAAAGAGGCGTTCTGCCACCTGCGCCACCCCAGTTCCTGGCTTTTCGGCGCATCTCATCTTGGCTCTCCCCTGCGTCTCTCCTGTTACATCATCTTGCTGCTTTGTTCGGCAGGGCCTGACAGCTCATCCACGCGCGGGGCCTGATAGTGCACCCACACACCTTCTATATTTTTCTTTATTTTACCGGGAGGTCCCGAAGATCGAACCCAGGTCCCTCCACATGGGAAACGGACACCCAACCATTTGAGCCACATCTGTCCCCTGCTATATCTATTAAGGTTGACCAAAGATACCTAGAGTTACAGTCATTTCCCATACAGGATGGTCATATAATAAATCAGGTTAGGTTTATCATCAGCATTCTAAAAACCAGACCTAGGGAGAAAAACTAGTTTTGGGGACATATGCATGGTTTCTAAAATAGTGAATGTTTAGCCTGACCTGATTATCACAAAATCAGGACAGCGAGAATATTCGCAATGCTAGATTTTTGATGACGAATTCATTCTCTTTAAATGTGATTGGTTTGTTAAGTTCTTGTATTTCTTGTAGCATCAGTGTAGGTTGTTTGTGCATTTCTAGGAATTTGTCCATTTCACCTAAGTTATCTAGTTTGTTGGCATACAGTTTCTCATAATATCTTCTTTTATTTATTTCTTTATTTTATTTCTTTATTCCCCCTTGCTGCTTGTGCTTGCTGTGTCCATTTGCTTTGTGTTTTTCTGTGTCTGCTTGTCTCCCTTTGTTGCATCATCTTGCTGCAATAGCTCACTGCGCCACACAGGCTGTCAGCTTACCGCACCACGTGGACCGTGGCCAGCTTGCCTTCACCAGGAGTCCCCGGGAATTGAACCTGGAGCCTCCCATATGGTACATGGGAGCCCAACCAATTGAACCACAGCCACTTCCCATAATATCCTCTTATGATTCTTTTTATTTCTGTGGGGTCAGTTGTAACTTCCCCCCTTTCGTTTCTGCATCTTCTATTTATTTGCATCTTCTCTCCTTTTTGTTTTTTGTTTGTTTGTTTGTTTTTTGTTAGTCTAGCTAGGGGTTTGTCAATTTTATTGATCTTCTCAAAGAACCAGCTTTTGGTTTTGTTGATTTTCTCTATTTTCTTTTTGTTCTTAATTTCATTTATTTTTGCTCTAATCTTTACTATTTCTTTCCTTTTGCTTGCTTTGGGATTGGTTTGCTGTTCTTTTTCTAGTTTCTCTAGTTGTTCGGTTAAATCTTTGAGTTTAGCTCTTTCTTCTTTTTTAATATAGGCGTTTAGGTCTGTAAATTTCCCTCTCAAGACTGCCTTTGCTGTATCTCATAAGTTTTGATAAGTTCTGTTCTTGTTTTCATTTGTCTCAATATATTTATTGATTTTACTTGCAGTTTCTTCTTTGACCCACTGATTATTTAGGAGTATGTTGTTCAGTCTCCACACATTTGCGAACTTACTCTTTTCCTGTCTATTATTGATTTCCAGGTTCATTCCATTATGATCTGAGAAGGTGCTTTGTATAATTTCATTCTTTTTATATTTATTGAGAGCTGCATTGTGCCCTAACATGTGGTCTATTCTGGAGAAAGACCGATGGGCATTTGAGAAAAATATATAACCCAATGAGTTTGGATGCAGTGTTCTGTATATGTCTGTTAGGTCTAACTCATTTATCAAATTGTTCAACTTCTCTGTTTCCTTGCTGTTCTTCTGTCTAGTTGTTCTGTCTAATGATGTGAATGGGTTGTTGAAGTCTCCAACGATTATTGTAGAGATGTCTTTTTCTCCCTTCAGTTTTGCCAGAGTTTGTCTCTTGTATTTTGGGGCACCCTGGTTAGGTGCATAGATATTTATGACTGTTATATCTTCCTGGTGAATTGTACCTTTTATTAATATATAATGGCCTTCTGTATCTCTTATAACTTTTTTTGCATTTAAAGTCTGTTTTGTCTGATATTAGTATAGCTACCCCTGCTCTTTTGGTTACTATTTGCATGGAGTATCTTTTTCCAACCTTTTACTTTCAGCCATTTTGTATACCTGGATCTAAGGTGAGTTTCTGGTAAGCAGCATACGGATGGCTCATGTTTTTTTTATCCATTCTGTCAGCCTGTATCTTTTGATTGGGGAGTTTAATCCATTCACATTCAATGATATTACTGTAAATGCACTATTTACTTCCACCTTTTTATTCTTTGGTTTTTCACGTCATATCATATTTTTGTCTGTCTTTTTACTCTTTTGGTTAACCTTTCTGCTTTTCTTTCTTCTATACTCTCCTCCAAGCCCCTCTCTCCTGTCTTTTTCTTTCAGGTTCTAAGGCTTCCTTTAATATTTCCTGCAAAGGTGGATTCTTTTTTGCAAACTCTCTTAGTTTCTGTTTGTTTGTGAATATTTTATACTCACCTTCATATTTGAAGGACAATGTTGCCGGATAAAGAATCTCAGCTGGCAGGTTTTGTCTTTCAGTATCCTACTCAGCATCCACTCTCTTCTCGCCTCCATGGTTTCTGAAGAGGAATCGTGCTAAATCTTCCTGGGCATCCCTTGTATGTGATGGTTTGCTTCTCTTTTGCTGCTCTGAGAATTTTCTCTTTATCTTTGACGTTTGAAATTCTGAGTAGTATGTGTCTTGGAGTAGGTTGTTCGGATTTATTCTGATTGGGGTACGTTGTGCTTCTTGGACATATAAATTCATTTCATGGGAGTTGGGAAATTTTGACCTATTATTTCCTCAGATACTCTTTCTGCCCCTTTTCCTTTCTCTTCTCCTTCTGGAACTCCCATGACATGTATGTTGTTGCATTTCATGTTATCATTGAACTCTCTGAGCCCCTGCTCAGTTTTTTCCATTCTTTTCTCTCTCTTTTCTCTCTTCAGTTTCAGCTGTTCTGTCTTCTGTATCACTTATTCTTCTGTCATTTTGAGTCTGCTGTTGTATGCCTCTAATATGTTTTTTATCTCACCTATTATATCTTTCATTCCCATGAGCTCTGTTACTTTTTTGTTCAGGACTTCACATTCTTCTTTGCACTCGCTCGGTGTCTTCTTGATGTCATTTATCTCTTTAACCATATTGTCTTTCAACTCATTAATTTGATTTTGGAAATTTGTGCACATCTCGCTGACTAGTTTTCTCAAATCCTGCATCTCTTCTGGGGCTTTGATATATTCCTTTTATTGAGCCATGCCTTCTATTTTCTTAGTATGGCTTGTAAGTTTTTGCTGATGTCTAGGCATCTGATTAGGATGTAGTTTACTCATGCTCAATTTCTTTCTCTTTTGTAGGGATTTATTGGCAGGAGGCTGTGTGTTACCACTGCTCTTGGCTTGACCTGGATTGTTAGGTTTGTCCCTGCTAGTTGCTCAAAACTGGACTCTGGATCCAGTAATTGGTTGTAGACTCGCTTCCTCAGGCCTTGGGGAGGGAAGCTATAGAGGCCGGAAGAATCTCTCCTATTATTTTTTATTTTCTTGCATGCACTTCCTTGGTCTGCCAGTAGATGGCACTCTTTGGCAGCGTTCAGTTCAATGCCTGATTTGGTTCAACACAGATGGGATCAGTGTGATAGAGCTTCCTGCCTGGAGGCTAAGAGCCTTGTAATTCAAACTTTCTCTGAGAGTTCTCCAGCCTTCTCTGGCAGCCCCCTCCCTTTTCCAAGCTAGGAAATATTTCCACTCCCCTCTGAGTTGTCACCTGTCAATCCCAGTTAGTAGAGAAGGAGATTGCGAGGGTCCTATATCTTGAGCCCCTTGCTGGCTCCCAAGGTAAACAAAGGCTCCACCCCCACCACCCCCCAACCTGGAAGTGCTCCTGGGACACAGCAGATCAAATTTGTGAGTCAAAAACTGAGTCAGCCTTAGGCTGTGTCCCTTTTTCTCCCCTTTCCTGGAGCCGTTTGTCCTCAACAATCAGTCCTGGCTAGAAGAGAGAGAGATTGGGAGGGTTGGGTGGATTTCTCCAGTCCTGTGCTGGCTCCCAGGGCAAACCAAGGTGTGATCCCACCTGGCCTGGAAGGGCTAGACCAAATTTGTGCATCAGAGTCAGCCTTAGGCTGTGTCTCTCTTTCTCCACTTTCCTGGGATAGTAAATCCCTGGATCCTCCTTTGTCTGTAGCCTCAGGCCCAGAGGCCTGAGAATTCTAAAATGTCTTTAGTGTGGGGGAAAATGCTGGCAGCAGCAGCCGCTGGTTTCAACTCACAGTTCTGTCATCTCAATTCCCCTCCTTTGTCCCTCTCTCCTCTGGCTGGTGTCCAGCCTTTGCCTGGCATCCTAAACCCTAGAAGATCTTTTTCTAGGCTATTTCAGCCTGTCCTCTTGCTATTTTTCTGAAGGAGAAGAGAGTCCCATGTCATTCTAGTCTGCTATCTTCCCGGAAGTCTCCCTATTTTCTTTTAAGAGTTTTATGCTGTTAGCTCTTAAATTTAGGTCACAGATCCATTTTGAATTAATTTTTGTATATGATGAGAGGTAGGGGTCCACTTTCAGTTTTTCACATTTGGATTTCCAGTTATCCGAGCACCCTTTGTTGAAGAGATTGTTCTTTCCCCATTGAATAGACTTGTTGACCATAGATGTGACGGTTTATATCTGGACTTTCAATTCTATTCCTTTGGCACATATGTCTATACTTATGCCAGTTTCACACCATTTGCTTTTTAGGAGGTATTGGGGATTGAACCTGAGACCTTGTACATGCAAAGCAGGTGCTCAACCACTGAGCTACACCCACTCCCCCAGACAGTTTTTAATTGCCCTAGCTTTGTAGTCAGTTTTGAAATCAGGAATTGTGGGTCTGCCAAGCCTTTTTAAATATTGTTTTGCCTATTCAGGGACCTTTGCTGTTTTATATGAAACAACTTTTCCATTTCTGCAAAAAAGGCTGCTAGAATTTTGAATAAGGATTGCATTAAATTTGTAAATCGCTTTAGGTGGTATTGATATCTCAACAATATTAAATCTTCCAGTCCATGGGATGCTTTGCCATTTATTTAGGTCTTTTTAAATTTCTTTCAGCAATGTTTTGTAGTTTGCTATGTACAAATCTTTCACCTTGTTGGTTAAATTTATTCCTAGATATTTTCTTTTAGATGCTATTGTAAATGTAATTTTTTTAAAATTTCCTTTTCTGATTGGTGTATAGAAACACTAACTGGTTTTTGCGTATTTATCTTATACCCTATAACTTTGTTGAATTTATGTATTACTTCTAGTAGCTTTCTCGTGCATCCTTTGGGATTTTCTGTATATAGTTTGCCAAAGGGCTGCTGATACAAAGTACCAGGAATTGGTTGGCTTTTATTTATTTATTTTTTTTTTTTTTTTTTTTAGGCAACTTCTTTATTTATTTATTTATTTTTTCTTTTTTAAGGATTTATTTATTTATTTACTTTTATCCATTTTTACACCCCTTCCCCCTCCCCCCCGTTTTTGCTGTTTCTGTGTCCATTCGCTGGGCAACTCTGTGTCCATTTTCTGCCCTCTCTTCTCATCCTTCTCCTCCTGTCTTCACTGGGATTCAATCCTTGGAATCTCTGATGTAGGAGAGAGGCATCCTGCCCGCGCAACCTTAGTTGCTGGTTTTTCGGTGCGTCTCATCTTGCCTCTCCCTTGTGTCACTCTCCTATTATGTCATCACCTTGCTGTGTGGCTCGCGGGAACTGGTGGTGTGCCCGCGCACAGGGCCTGGCGGCCCACGCACCTTCTATATATTTTTTAAATTTTTACCAGGAGGTCTTGGGGATCGAACCCAGGTCCCTCCATATGGGAGATGGACGCCAACCAGATATAGCCCCCTGCTATATCTCTTAAGGTTGACCAGAGATACCTAGAGTTACAGTCTTTTCCCATACAGGATGGACATATAATAAATCAGGCTTAGTTTATCACCAGCATTCTAAAAACCAGACCTAGGGAGGAAAACGAGGTCTGGGACACATGCATGGTTTCTAATATAGCGAATGTTTAGCCCACCCTGATTATCACAGAATGGTTGGCTTTTATAAAGGGGATTTATTTGGAATAAAAGCTTACAGTTCCAAGGCTGTGAAAAGTCCAGTTCAAGGCACTACTTTCTCACCAATGTCAACTGCCACGTGATGAAATAAAAGAGCCACTGATCTCTGCTTTCCCCTCCGGAATCCACTGTTGTCTCCTGGAGCTCAGCTGTGGGCAACTAGGCATTGGGCTTCTCTCTTTTCAGGCCTCCTCTATCAGTCTCTTTCTTCCTGAGGTCACCTGTAAGCTTTCAGGCATGTGGCTCATCTCTCGCTGGGCCTTAGCACTTTGAACCTCTGGGGGGCTTCTCTCCTTGCAACTCAGCTGTGGACGAAACCTTTCTCTCACATGGTGGGATCCAATATGGTGGCTTCCTTTTCCTGTGTCTGTCTGTCTCTCTCTGTGTCTCTGTTTATATCAGACCCAGCAAAAGGACAGAGACTCAATCTAAGTCATGCCTCATGGACATAGTCCAATTGAAAGGGTCTCACTCCCACAGGAATAGTTCACAAACATAATCTTTCTCATTTGGGGATTCATAAAATAATTTCAAACTGCCACAATAAGGGAAGTGGATGTGGCTCAAGCGATTGAGCCCCCGCCTACAACATGGGAGGTCCCTGGTTCGGTTCCTGATGCTTCCTAAAGAAGACAGCAAGCTGGCACAATGGGCAGGTACGGCAAGCTGAGGCAACAAGATGATGCAACAAGAGACCCAAGAAGAAAAACATAATGAGAGACACAGCAAAGCAGGGAGCGAAGGTAGCTCAAGCATTTAGGAGACTTCCTCCCACATGGGAGGTCCCGGGTTCAGTTCCAGTCCCTCCGAAAAAAGGAAGATGAGCACACAATGAACAGACACAGAGTGCAAAACAATGGGGGCGGGGATAAATAAATAAAATCTCTGGGGAAAAAAAAAAAGACTGCGAGCTGGCACAACAGGCAGGCGCAGCAAGCTGAGGCAACAAGAGACACAAGAAGAAAAGCATAATGAGAAACACAACAAAGCAGGAAGCAGAGGTTCCCGGTACCTCCTAAAGAAGATGAGCAAGACAGTAAGCTGATGCAACAAGGTGATGCAACAAGAGTCACAAGAAGAAAAACATATTGAGAGACACAGCAAAGCAGGAAACGGAGGTGGCTCAAGCAATTAGGCACCTCCCTCCCACATCGGAGGTCCCAGGTTTGGTTCCCGGTGCCTCCTAGAGAAACAAGAAAGATGAACAGACACGACAAGTGCAAACAACAAGGGGATGGGGAGATATAAAATAAAAATCTTTTTTCAAAAAACAAAAAACTGCCACAATAAGATCTTGTCATCTGTGAATGGCATTAGTTTTACTTCTTTCTTTCCAACCTGGATACCTTATATTTCTTTTTGTTGCCTAATTCCTCTGGCTAGAGTTTCCAGTAGTGTTGAATAACAATAGTGACAGTGGACATCCTTGTCTCATTCCTGATTGTAGGGAGAAAGCTTTCACACCAGTGAGTATGATATTTGTTATGCATTTCTCATAAACACCCTTGATCATGTTGAGAATATTCCCTTCTATTCCTAAATAGAAGTCCTAAACTCTAGTTTTAGAGTTTGGTGAGCTTTCTGAGTTTTCGAGTGTTTTGATTGTTAAAGAATGTTGAGTTTTGTCAAATACATTTTCTGCATCAATTGAGTTTTTTTCCTCTCCATTAATGTAGTGTATTACACTGGTTGATTTTCTTATATTGCATTCCTGGAATAAATCCCACTGTTCATGGTGTATAATTCTTTTAATTTACCATTGAATTTAGTTTGCCAGTATTTTGTTGAGGACCATTGCATCTATCTGCATAAGGGAATTGGTTTGTAATTTTCTTTTCTTGTGCTATTTTTATTCAGGTAATTGTCTTAGTTTGCTAAAGGCTGCCAATGCAAAATACCAGAAATGGGTTGGCTTTTATAACAGGAATTTATTAGGTTAAAAGCTTATGGTTGGGAAGCGGCTGTGGCTCAATCAGTAGGGCTCCCGTTTACCATATGGGAGGCCCCGGGTTCGGTTCCCGGGGCCTCCTGGTGGAGGCAAGCCCGCCCGCACGGCGTGGTTAGCTGACCCAGTGAGCACAAGCAGCAAGGGGGGGGATAAATGAATAAATAAATAAAATCTTAAAAAAAAAAAAAAAAAAAAAAAAAGCTTATGGTTCCCGGAAGCAGTTGTGGCTCAAGCAGTTGGGCACTCACCTACTACATGGGAGGTCCTAAGTTCAGTTCCCAGTGCCTTCTAAAGAAGATGAGCAAGATAGCGAGCTGACAAGACAGGCTAGCGCGGTGAGCTGACACAACGAGATGACGCAATGAGATGATGTAGTGAGGAGACACAATGAGAAACACAATGAGAGACACAACAAGCAGGGAGCAGGGAGCAGATGTGGCTCAAGGGATTGGATGCCTCCCTCCCACATGGGAGGTCCTGGGTTCAGTTCCTGGTGCCTCTTTCAGCTTCTTGGGGCCTCTTTCTGTGCCTTTGTGCTTCACTAATTCCAGCCTCTCGGTTTACATGCATGGGAATAAGGCATTAGCTTAAGAACATAGTTTTCTTGGGTCCACAGAATACTCAAACCAGCACAGTAATGCTTGCCTCACCGAATGAGTTAGGAAGTATGCCCTCTGCTTTTATTTTTTGGAAGAATTTGAGAAGGATTGATGTTAATTCTTCTTTAAAAGCTTGGTGGAATTCAGCAGTGAAGCCATCCAGTCCTGGACATTTCTTTGTTAGGAGGTTTTTGATTACTGATTCAATCTCTTGTTACAGATCTTTTGAAGATTTCCTGTTTTTTTCTGGAGTCAGTTTAGGTAATTTGTGTGTTTTGGGGGGATTTTTCCTTCTCATTTAGTGTATCTAATTTGATGGCATACAATTATTCATAGTATTCTCTTAAAATGACTTATTTCTGGAAGGTTGATAGTAATGCCCCCCACTTTAATTCCTGAGTTTAGTTTTTTGTGTCCTCTGCTTTTCTTGGTCAGTCTGACTAAAGGTGTTGATTTTTATTGGACTTTTCAAAGAACCCACTTTTGGTTTTGTTGATTCTTCTATTGTTTTACTATTTTCTATTTCATTATTCTCAGCTCTAATCTTTGATAATTCCTTCCCTCTGGTCACTTTCAGTTTAGTTTGCTCTTCTTTTTCCAGTTCTTTTAGGGGTTAAGTTATTACTTTGAGATCTTTTTTTTTTTTTTCAGAGTGAACCCTGAAATTTATTATAATCCTAAATTGTAAGGCAAAATGCCTTCTCTTTTACATTTATTTAATGTTTTATTTATTTCATATCAATGTTACAAGTTACTTCGTTAACACAAGATAATAACTACAATAACAATAAATCTGCTTTGGCTCGTGGTTACACTGCTCCCTTATTTTTTGTTCATTCCTCAGTCTTGAGGGATTTGGAACAATGTCCACTCTGCTTCAGGCAGAGGAAAGGAATTGTTTTACTTGTAGTTAAAGATACTCTTTGTTTTTGGGATGGGGCTGGTCCATTATCATTGTTTTGTTAGTTGTCCAGGGTAAGCCTTAAGAACTTGAGAGACAGAGTTGGCCACGACTCTGCTGGGTTTAAGGGCTCAACTGGCATATGAACAATCTGAAGGTTTAAGTCTCTGAGAAATATTCTTAACAGAATATTATAGGGAAGCGGCTGTGGCTCAATCAGTAGGGCTCCCGTTTACCATATGGGAGACCCCGGGTTCGGTTCCTGGGGCCTCCTGGTGAAGGCGGGCCCGCCCGCACGGCGTGGTTAGCTGACCCAGCGAGCACAAGCAGCAAGGGGGGGATAAATGAATAAATAAATAAAATCTTAAAAAATATATATATATATTATAATTGGAAATTATAGGTTCAAAGAAAAGGAGTAGAAGTGTCATGCTTAGGGGAATTATAAATGAGTATAACAACACTATATTGAGGAAATAGCTTTTCATATTTTCCCAGATAGGGCTTGCCGAAGGGCTGTTGGTTTCATGAGGCCATGTGGCTTGCCTATGGTGTCCAGACGTCCCTAGAGCCCTCAGGAGCACTTTTGTTTGAGGCTTCGTTTACTGCGGCAGTTTATAAAATGTGCTTGAGACCTGTATAAGCATAACCTCCAGAATGACCTCCCAAGTCACTTTCAAATCTCTTTGCCATAAAAACTCTATTTTATTTAATATTTCCCCATTTTGATCAAAGCCTTTTTCCAAATGTATAGCTGATTAACACTTGGTAATAATCCCTCCTTGGGAGCCATGTTTCACATCAGGGGGAAGGTAGTGAGTTTATTTGCAAAATGGCTTAGAGAAAGGCCGCATTTGAGTAACAAGGAGGTTTTCAGGAGGTAACTCTTAGGCATTAATTATAATTAGACCAAGGTTTATTATTACAGGAAGAAGTATAAGCATTAAGAGCAAGGGCTTGCATATTGGCCTGTTTTCTTTTATTAGGCAAGACATATTTTCCAGAGTTTTTTACCATCTTATTTGAGAAAGTAGCAGGACTTCCCCAGAAGGAAGTAGCAGGACTTAATATTTTGTTAGCTACTATGTGGGCCTCTATCCCTCCAGAATGTTTATATATGGGAATAAGTATACATTATATCCCATAGAAGTATGCTTTAGGTGCATTTTATCCCCATATACCACCCCCCTATCAACACCCTGTGCTAGTGATGTACCTTTCTTATAGATCCTGAATGAACAATCTTATAATTGTATGATTTAACCACAATCCTCAGCCACCACAGTGTTCACTGTGTTATACAATCCCCCGATTTACCTCCTAGCTTTCCTTTTAGCAACATATACGACCCAAAACTTCCCCTTTCAACCACGTTCACACACACACTTCAGCGCTGCACCACCATCACCTCTGTCCATTTCCACACCATTACAATCAACCTAATTATAAATTCTGCACAGGTTAAGCATCAGCTCACCATTCTCTACACCCATTCTATCTCCTGGTAACCTGTCTTCCAGACATGAGTCTGCTCAATATACTTAGTACATATCAGTGAGATCATACAATATTTGTCCTTTTGTGTCTGGCTCATTTCACTCACATAAGGTCCTCAAGGTTCATCCATGTTGTCACATGCGTGAGTACTTCATTCCTTCTTACAGCTGAATAAAATTCCATCATATGTGTGTATCACATTTTGTTTATCCATTCATCTGTTGATAGACAGTTGGGTTGCTTCCATCTCTTGGCAATTGTGAATAATGCCGTTATGAACATCAGTGTGCATTTATCTTTTCATGTCCCTGCTTTCAGTTCTTCTTGGTATATACCTAGTAGTGGATTACAGAATCTCTTTGTGTTTTTGTATCTAAAGTGAGTCTTCTGTAGACAGCATATAGATGGGTCATGTTTTTTGATCCAATCTGCCAGTCTCTGCCTTTTAACAGGAGAGTTCAGGCCATTTGCATTTAAGGTAATTACAAGACAAGACTTACTTTATTTGTTTTCTTCATGTCATATTTTTTCCCTATTTATTTATTTCTTCCCCCTTGTTTGTGCTGTCTGCTCTCTGTCTGTTCGTTGTGTGCTCTCTGTGTCTGCTCGTCATCTTTTAGAAGGTACCAGAAACCAAACTTGGGACCTCCCATGTGGGAGGGAATCACCCAATCGCTTGAGCCACATCTGCTCCCTGCTTGTTGTGTCTCTTGTTGTGTCTCCTCGTTGCATCATCTTGTTGCACCAACTTGCCATGCCAGCCGTTCATGACAGTTCGCTGTCTTGCTCGTCTTCTTTAGGAGGCACCAGGAACCGAACCCGGGACCTCCCATGTGGGAGGCGGGTGCCAACGGCTTGAGCCACATCTGCTCCCCCAAGTTGATTTTTGTAGTGTACCATTTTGATTCCTTTCTTTTTTCCCTTTCCCTGTATTTTTCAGTTATTTTTTTTAGCGATTACCTTGGTAGTTACATTAACATCTTACACTAGCAACAACCAAGTATGAATACCAACTTGGTTTTAGTAGTACACAAACATTTTACTCCTACACATCTCTGATCCTTCCCTTTTATAATGGTATTATATCAGATTACATCTTAATACATTGTATGCTCATTAACATAGAGTTTAATTACTGTTTTACACATTTGCATTTTAAGTCATAAAGTGAGGACGAGGCAGTTACAAACCAAAGGTACAATAATACAGGATTTTAGTTTTACTTATGTAAACTAAACCTTTACCATTGTTCTTTTTTTTTTTTTTAAAATTTTTCTTTTTGCTTGAGTAATGAGAATTTATTGGCTCATAATTTTGAGGTTAGGAGAAGTCCAAAATCAAGGCCAACTGCAAGGGGATGCTTTCTCCCTGAAGACTGTGGCATTCTGGGGCTGGCTGCTGGTGATCCTTAGTGCTTGGCTTTTCTATCATGTCAGTACATGGTAGGGTCTTCTCCTTTCTCTTCCAGGTTCTGTTGGCTTCTACCTTCTGACTTCCATGGCTTCCCTTTCTTTATTTCTTCCTACAGCTTCAAGTTACTGTCTAGTGTCCTTTTGTTTCATCTTGAAGGACTCCCTTTGGCATTTCTTGTAGGGTAGACCTTCTGGTAATGAATTCCTTCAGCTTTTGTTTAGCCATAAAATTTCTCTTTTGTTCTTTAGGGATAATCTTGCCACATATAGAATTCTTGGTTGACAGTTTTTTCCTCTAAGGATTTTAAATGTTTCCTCTCACTCCTATCTGGCCCCCATGGTTGCTGATGAGAAATTGTCTGTTCATGTTATTGAGGATCCCTTGTACTTGCTTCTCTCTTGCTGCTTTCAAAATTCTTTGTCTCTGGATTTTGACAATTTCACTAAAATATTTCTTGGTATATATCTCTTTGAGTTTCTCCTACTTGGATAAACTCAAGTAGGATTCATCAGATTTTATCAGAGGTTACCAACATTCAGAAAAAAAACCCTTTCTAAGGAAGGAGGATGGAGGATTTGAAGTCAGGAAACCTGGCTCAGCCACTTGCTTCTATATGGTGAAGGACTGATCTCAATGCTCTCTTTTTACCTTTCATAAAACTAAGTAATGTTTGCTATCTCATGTTTTTAAACTTTTTCTAGTTAAAAAAAAAAAAAAAAAAAAAACCTTTTAAGCTGATAAATCATTAGTGAAAATATCAAACTATAAAAATTTAAATACGCTATTTCACTTCTCTGCCTTTTTTTTCAATTAGCTGATCATTTCTCTTTTTTGCAGTCTGCTATTTAGAATCTTGGCAAAGAAAAGTGATTCCTGTTCTTCATCCTCACCCAATCATACCCTTGTTTATGTAGCATATTTCCTTTCTTTCATTTTTGACCAATATGGGATTCACTCCTCCAAAACAACATTGTTTAGAAACTGCTTTGTTGCTCTTCAAACTTCTCAACATGATATGGGAAGCTTCTCTTCCTTGAGACCAATTAAAGTTATTTTGTTCCAGTTAGACTATAATTACAGTGATGGGTCATTAGAAAGGCATAAAAAGAAAGGACAGCAGTTTTTTAAAAAGCCGAAGCTTATAGTAAAACCAAAGGCCTAGTATCTTTTGTGGTCTCAGATGGGTTAGAAGAAAATTATAGACCCTTCACCTGAGGGTCAGTGGATAGACTGCAGAGGATTAGTGAGCCCATTAAAAATCATGTTTTTTCTTTTTCTTTTCAGAGGAGACCCATAACTTTTATTATTTTTCTCAAAGAAATCTAAAGCTTAAGAGTCCCTGTTGTAAAGATGCTGGTGAAAGGTTTGATTTCTGTCCATTGATTTGCATGGTTTGCTAGAACCTGGATTTCTTTTGATCTGACTCATGATTTGACTGAATATGGAAGGGGTTTTTGAAATGTATTTGACTTTGGATTTTGTTTCTAGGACTTTGGCTGTCAATAAGTGTGTAATAAGTGAAGGAGGGGAGGGAGGGAGGAGAGTAAAATGTAGCCTATGAGGGCCTTTTCAGCAGGGGGAGGAGCCTGCTCTCGGGGTCACTATATAAGCAAAAAGTGTTTCTTCTGAGCCTACATTTTCTGAAAGATTGGGAAAAAAAGTTCGTTTCAGTATACTAAATGTTCACATCCATACTAATAAATCAAGACACACACCTATGGGAAGCGGCTGTGGCTCAATCAGTGGGGCTCCCGTTTACCATATGGGAGGCCCCGGGTTCGGTTCCCTGGGCCTCCTGGTGAAGGCAAGCCCGCCCACACGGCGTGGTTGGCTGACCCAGCGAGCACAAGCAGCAAGGGGGGGGATAAATGAATGAATAAATAAAATCTTTAAAAAAAAAAAAAGACACGCACCTAGTTCACAGGCATATTATCTTCAATAAGATATAATTATCCTTCAAAGTTTTTACCTTTCTTTCAGGAGTTAGCAAATCAGTCATCAAAACTATGTCCATCATGGATTTTGAAAAGGTTAATCTTGAGTTAATAGAGGCCTTATTAGAGTGGATTGTGGATGGAAAACACACCTACCCTCCAGGTAATTACTTCTCATCTTCATTTATGTGTGAGATGGCAAAGGGAAGGGCACATACTTGTGAGCTAATGGGTGCTGTGGAGACAGGCTTGCTCTGGAGCCCCCACCCTCACCCCTTTATTCCCAGCTTTGCATAAGCATTGCTTATTACCTTTCCAGGGGTGGGGTTGGAGTTCACCTTTTTCCTTGAGGTTCAGCTACCTTTTTTGCTCCCGCAAAGCAATAAAGAGATATTAACAATACAAAATCCAAGGGGAAGAAAGCTGAACAGAAGGCCTGAATGATCCACCTATTAAACACTCAGTCTCCATGACAGTCTAGTGAGGAGTGTTTGAATCATACGTAAATTCTCTGCACATAAGGGCCACAAGGCAGTGTGGTGAAGAGCTTGGGCTTCAGAGTCTGATAAACCTCTCAGCTCTGCTACTCATGAATTCTGTAACCTTGGATAAAGTAATGATCTTTTCTATGCCTCAGTTTCCTTGTTTGTAAAATAAAGATAATAATAAATCCTCTTGCATAAAGCTAATTTGAGAATTAAAAGAAATCATCTGTAAAGCACTTAGCACAGTGCTTGACATGCAGTTCATGCCCAGTAAATGCCACCCCCTATAATAATAATATATTTGTCATCCTCATTACTATTGTCACCAGTGCTTCTACTGCCACTTTAACACAGAGCCATCTCTACTCCCCCTTACCCACTGTCTTCCCATCCCAGTGGCCTTCTGACCTCATGTGTAGTCCCTTATCCCTAGAATGTGATTCCCCAGATCTTCTCAGAACTGAATGCTTCACATCATTCAGGTTTCTGCTCATATGCCACCTCTTCAGAGAGGTTTTCTCTGAACTCCCTCTCTATTGTTGTCTCCCTGCTTTACTCCATTATAATATGCTCAAATGGTTTTCATTTTCTTTATAGCACTTAATACTATCCAAAATTAATGTTTTGTTGACTGACAGTATTCTTCAATAGAATGTAAGCTGTCTTAGGGATTTCTTGTCCACCCTTGTACTCCTTAGACACTAGAACAATGCCCAGCACATTTAAGAACAGAGTAAATATTTCTGGCATGAATAAATGAAGGGTAGCCAACTTTAGGGGATCATTAAATGGAATAGTAGATCAAAAAATCACATGTGCTCATTACACAATACTCAAAGAGAAATGGGTATGGCTTCTCTCCTTTGCTTAGACTTTAATCATCACATGGTATTTCTAAAGAGATTGGTGGGCCACATAAGATTTTATATATATATATAATTTTTGTTTGTTTTTTAAAAGATACTTAGATTACATAAATGTTACACAAAAACTATAGGGATTCCCATATACCCCACCTCCCACACTTCCCACCTAAACATCTTTCATTAGTGTGGCACATCACCTGCAATTGATAAACACATCCTGGGGTTTTGCCACTAAGCATGGACCATAGTTCATATTGTAGACCACACTCTCTCCCACACAGTTCTGCATGGTATATGCTGATGTAAAATGGCCTATATCTGCTGTTGTAATGTCACTCAAGATAATTCCCAAGTCCCAAAAGAGCCCCTATATTACAACTGCTTTTCCCTCTCCCTGCCCCCAAACCACATAAGATTTTGAAGTGCCTTTGTTTCTCTTCTCTTGGCAAGTAGTCAGTGTTGGCTAATATATTATCACTGGACTGAATATCTTGTTTCATCCCAAGATACTGGAATGTTACTGAAAAAAATTAAACATAGCAGCCAAAAAGAAATGTCAGAAAATTACCTGAATTCAAAATAGAGTAGATATAATAATTAGGGAGCTAGAGATATATTTGTGAATGTTAAAGATATCCCTGATATAGGTGGCCAAGCCATGAGAGCAGAGCAGATCAGATGGCACATAAAAATACAGACCTTTTTTTCCCATTCATATAAATTGTTTTATCTCCCTTATGCCATTCTGGTAGACGAGATGGGTATGTAGTGGAAAGAGTACGGATCTGATGTCAGAAACCCTAGTTTGAGTTTACCGTTTACTTTGATCAGCTCTGTGACCTGACCAAGTTTCTGCAATTGCCATTGCTTCATCTGTAAAGTAGGGGTCCTAATAGCCTTAAGGGGTGGCTCTGGGGAACAAATGAGTTACTGAATATGGATGTTCATTCTATATTATGCAGTACTAAAAACAAACCTGAAGATATTTTTTGCCCTTCTTACTTCAAAGTTCCATTTCCTTAATAATTTAGATTCTTTATTTATTTATGAATAGAATAACTGTGATAAATAATAGTTCATAAGTTCCTTGTGGGCAGATCTTTGTTTTATCTTCCATTGTACCTCGCACAGAGCTAGCAAAATCAGGCGATAAATATTTGTGGGATTAAAGGAGGAGCTAGTGAAGACGGTATCAGTTTCCCCATCTGAACACAAAAGAAAGCAAAAGAAGGTGCCATTGATGATTGTCAGCTCTTGACACAAAAATACACTATCAGTTATCACTGCTTATTTTATTATAAATAAATGTTTATTTATTATAAATAAAATTTAAAAGCCCATAAACTGTCAATATGGCATGCTTAGTTAATGGACTGCCTCTTCAACATACATTTGAATTTAGAGTACCAGATTGGCCAATTATAGTTTGTTTCCTCAATTCTATTAAAATTTTTATGGAATTTATTTATGGAGAGAAGAATCCTCCTGTCTTATAAGGAAAAAGGATAACACTTCCTCTAGAAACAGAATTTTAGTGGCCAGTGTACTGAAGAAGTATGTTTAAAGAGCTTTGCTAATGACTTCTTATATCAGGCCTTATATTTCTCCATACCTCAGTTTTTCCTGTCGTTGAAGGATAATAATACTCCATACATTTTATAGTTATTGAGGCAGAGAATATATAAAATCATAATTTGTTATTTAAATCCTTGGGGACCTTACAGAGAAAAGAAAGTTGTCAGTCACAATTCTCATATTAATGCATTTTTTTGGTTTAAAAGAGCTTTATCATCTAAATTAGTTTTTCCTTTGTTGCATTTGTCAGATTGAGTCTTTTTCTATACCCAGGTGCTATACTTGTATTTTTACCGGGTCTAGCAGAAATCAAAATGCTTTATGAACAGCTACAATCTAATTCTCTTTTCAACAACAGACGTAGTAAACGGTAAGTTAATTACTTTCTATATCCCTAATCATTATCTGCTTCAGTTATATGAAGGTAAAGTGCGTAGCCTCTTTTCTTTCACAGGCAGTGCCTTCTGTAGACCCAGGTGTTGCTACTCAAGATTATGCCTGTTTATGCCAGGTAGAAAGTGGAAACCCGGTTTGCTCCAGGAAATCAGTTATTTCCATCCGTTAAACAAACTATTTCTCTTCACTGAGCATAGTGACTTAGCAAACTCACATGTAATTTCAATTGCCAGATTTTGGGGGGAGATAAACTACTGTTAGTAACAATGAAGAAATGCTACATTTTGGAAAAATAATTTTCAGCGGTTCCTTTCCAGTGGCAAGACATACTGGGGATGTCTTCCTATCTAAGGGTAAAACTGTTTGACGGATGAACAGTCCTAAGAAATATAACAGTGCAGTTTCTTAGCTTACATCACTGTCTCTACCTGTCTTTCTCTGGATTTAAAGGTAGGGAGAAAAGAAGAGCTTCTTTGTTGGTTAGTTTGCTTCACGCTTGGAGAATCAGCTATATATTTCTCTAGATTATTTATTACCAAATTACACTCCCATGTTTTTCCCAAGTTGATCCAAGGTTTTTAGTCGTAGAACTGTATAAGTATTTTGTGACCATTAGAAAGAGCCTTCCCTTCTCTATTATGTAGAGTCACATTTAGTCTTAATAGAAACTCATCCACTAGGATCTGATTTCAGTGCTTTGGGCTACAGTGTTTAATGTGCTTTTTTGCTCTTTCAGATGTGTTATTCATCCACTTCATTCATCCCTATCCAGTGAAGAGCAGCAGGCTGTGTTTGTAAAACCTCCTGTTGGTATAACTAAAATTATAATTTCCACCAACATAGCTGAGACCTCCATAACCATTGATGATGTTGTCTATGTCATCGATTCCGGGAAAATGAAAGAAAAGAGGTATTCTCTTTTGGTGACATCAGAGAGGGACTAAAAATGCCTCATTTAGGGTGATGTAGCTATTTATGGCTAATGCTATTAAGCTCATGAGTTACTATTTGGAAAAAAAAAACAAAAAACTTTATGAGAATAATATGTGGATGGTATGATTAATTCTCTAGCCAGGACCATGAAACTTAAAGTCAAATGGAAGTAGGAAGTTTGAGGTTTTACCTTGGAGGCAATGAATTACTTTTCCTCTCTTTTTCTTAAGTACTTTTACATGTGCTTTAATGAACAACCGTTGAACAAAGAAACTGTGTGTATAGGCACTTGATACCATTTACCATCAGCACTAGGTGTTATAATGCTCAGCCATCCCAGAGTGTACAGGTCACTGTGTCGTTCTGCAGAAGTGAGCTAGTTCTAATCTTCTGTCCATGCCAAGTACAATGTTGGCAATGTTTCTGTAAAATAACTTCCTTTTTTTTTAAATTTAACACATCAGTTTTATTTATACATATTAATAAAGCATACAATTCATCCAAAGTGTACAATCAATTGTGTTTGGTATAATCACATAGTTGTGTATTCATCCCTTCGATCATTATTAGAGCATTTTCATTATTTCAAAAATAACAAGAAAATTTTTCACCTCTCAATGTCTGTTTCCCCTGCTGTACATAGCTGCTATTTCTGGCTATTCTTGCACAATTATTTCTTTATTAAGCAGTTTTACTGAGATATAATCACATACTATATGATCTATCTAAAGTGTATAGTCAGTGGCTTTTAGTGTAATCACAATGTTGTGCATTCATCACCACAAAAAATTTTAGAACTATTTCATTACTCCAAAAAGAAAAACTCCACACACACACATAACTTTCTTTTTTCCAACATTTTCTTTTTATTTATAGATATGATGCCAGCAAAGGGATGGAAAGTCTAGAGGACACTTTTGTGTCTCAAGCTAATGCTCTACAAAGGAAAGGCCGAGCAGGCCGTGTTGCTTCTGGGGTCTGCTTCCACTTATTCACTAGCCATCACTACAGTCACCAACTTTTAAAGCAGCAGCTACCAGAAATACAGAGAGTGCCGTTGGAACAGCTGTGTCTAAGGTGCATCTTGATTTTTGTATTCTGCTTCCCAAAGGTCTAAATGTTTCTTAACCTGTTAAATTCCATGTTTTCTTGTCCCTAATAGAAATGTTAAGAGTGGATGTTTCGGGGAACGAGTATAGCTCAGTGGTTAGGCACCTGCTTCTCAATCCCTGGTACCTCCTTTAAAAAAAAAGGTGGATGTGAATGAACTCATTCATTTGCAAAGAAAGAGCTCTTCAGTTTGCCTATACTATTCTTTTCAAATTTCTACATACAATGATTTCTGACATTGCAGAGGGCCCCAAAATAGAGTTTAGGGTTTAAGAATACATTTGCAAACCAGGAAAGTAATCTAACTTGCCAGGGAGTTTTTACACAGGGCAGCAGCACCAATATTAAATCACCACATGGAAAAATCTACAGCTTCACGATCAATTAGAGTAAAGTAAACAAAAACAACTTGAAGACACCATTATTTGCCTGATGAATAAACAAGATCAAATATAAAATAAGATTTAATGAATGAATGAGCAAAATCATTGTAATTGAGGCTGGGGAACCTTTGGCTCAACCTTTATGAAAATTTGTTTGATGATATATAGGAACTCTAAAACCATCCAAGCTCATTGATTCAGTCATTTTCCTGGAGGAAATATGCCCACAGAAACCCAAAGGGAAAAAAAGTTACTGGTACAAAGATGTTATAGCTCTTCTTTGATCCAGCAAATGTATTTTGAGAGCCTTCCATTTGCCAGGCTTTGGGCTAAGCACTAGGGATGTGATAGGAAACAAGACGGCCCTGCTTTAGTGTATCTGTAGCCTAGTCTTAGGAAATTGGGAGAGCTGGCAGCCAGCAGTGGCAGCACAAATGAAGAGGAGTGAAAAGTTTGAGAGTTTTAGAAGTTGATTGGCCAATGTGGAGGGTGAGAGAAGGGGGAAATGTAACTTTTGTAGAACATATCATTTTAAAGTCACTCAAATATGCAGCAACTAGAGAAATAGATAAATTATATAGTACAATATGGTTCGTCCATATATTTTTTTAACCATTTGAAATTTCAGTAAGTAGATTATGTTAATGCATATTGTAAAGTGAAACACTTTTAAAAAGCTAGGCACCAAATAGGAACACATTCAGAAAAATGTAAAACTGTAGGTTTATAGGTTGACAGTGGAGAAAGGAATTAGAAGTGAAAAGTTCTAAAAATCTGAAAAGTTACTTAAGTTCATAATTTAAAATAGTAACTAGTTTAAGAACTATTAAAAGGCAATTAGCAGATGTAGGAAAAAGTAAATCATTTGAATTTTAGTACATAATTTGAACCCACTGGTATAGAAAGAGCATTTTGAAAATTTATGCAGAGAAGTTTTATCAAATTCTGAATCTGAAAGTATTTCTACAATTTATTGTTAGGAGAAGTAGATGACAGCGATTTAAAAAAAATTTTTTTAAACAAGCACTGTCTGGTTTATTAAAGCATATGTCTTGGAAATTACAAATTATTCTCATTCAAGAAAAAAGTTATCTTACTTGAATGAGAAAAATTCAATTATCCACCAAGAATAAGGTGACAAATTATTATTTGCTTTCTTTTTTCAGAATTAAAATTTTAGAGATGTTTAACACTCATAATCTCCAGTCTGTATTCTCTCGGCTCATTGAACCTCCACATTCTGAATCTCTCCGTGCCTCAAAAATACGATTACGAGACTTGGGAGCATTAACTCAAGATGAAAAATTGACCCCTTTAGGGTATCATTTGGCTTCTCTGCCTGTGGATGTGAGAATCGGCAAATTGATGCTGTTTGGGTCCATCTTCCGCTGTTTGGATCCTGCTCTCACCATTGCTGCCAGTTTGGCCTTTAAGTCTCCTTTTGTAAGTAAACCCGATTCATCTAAACTAGAGTTCAGAAGTCTCTTAAGGGGACCGTGAGTGGCTTTCAGCGGGTGTTTTACAGAAAGCCCTGTAAAAATTTTCTTACAAATCTGTTTTATATGAATTTTTCAGAGCAGAATGTTCATAACTTTGATCCAATCCTCAGAAAGGTCCATGCCCCAAATAAAAGACTAAGAACTAGTGAACTAAATAATTAAATGCTTTTTATGGTGTCTGCTATATTTGCTTATTATAGAAAAATCAGAAAATGCAAGCAAGCAAAAAGTACCCCTGCATATTTTGAAATGCAGTAAATTAATTTGATTCCTTTGGGACCATTCTTGCCTTTATTTTTTTATTTATTTTTTTGCCTTTATTTTTTTAAAAAACAGCTTTATTGAAATATAATTAACACACCATACAATTCACTCATTTAAAGTATATGATTCAATAGGCTTTAGTTTTCAGTTTCGGTAGTTTTTACAGTTATGTGCAGCCATCACCACAGTCAATTTTAGAACATTTTTATCACCTCATAAAGAAACCCCATACCCATTAGCTTTCACTTCCCTATGCCCCTAGCCCCACACACCCTAGCCGTACGCAATCACAAATCTATTTTATGATTCTTTATTTGCCTATTCTGGACATTTTGTGTTAATGGAGTCATATATTGTGTGTTTTTGGGTTTTTTTAATGTGGTCTTTTGTGACTGTATTCTTTCACTTGGCATAATGCTTTCAAGGCTCATCCATGTTGTAGCATGTATCAGTATTTCATACCACATTTTGTTTATCCATTCTTCAGTTAATGGACATTTGGGTTGTTTCTACCATTTTGATATATTATGAGCAATACTGCTATAAATATTTGTGTGCAAGTGTTTGTGTGGACATGTGTTTCATTTCTCTTGGGTATATACTGATGAGTGGAATTGCTAGATCAAATCGTAATGCTACGGTTGATTCTCGTTATTCACAGTAGTTACGTTCTGTAAAGTCACCACAAACCCTGAAGTAGTGAATGCCGAAGCATTGCTTCTATGGGTAATGCAGGGTTAGTTTCCTGTGAGCCTCTGGTCACATTTTCAACAACAGATCAATACAAAACCTTATTTTATGTGCGTTTCTGTTCAAAGACACCCCATTTAATATAAATTGTTAATTTATTAACATTGAACTCATGGCCAACAGCACTAACTCATGCCTAAATGAAACTTATCTAACACACGTGTTTTCTCCATAAGGCACATCACAGTCTTCTTGCACATAGGACCCTAGGTAGAAATTCAGCACTATATTTTAAACAGCAAAATCACCAACAAAAAGCACAGAAATATGAAAAGCAAAACATGGCACTAAGCATATTGCAAAGGGAACACTTGTTATGAGAGCTAGACAAGAAGGCAGCACATCGCCTTGTTCACCCTCACCTAGGAACACATGCAGAAAGTTTTCACAGTTCTGCGCATGCCCGCGATTGACTACAAAAGCATTGCGAGTATTGACTGATTTGGCAAGTTTTAGCAAGTAAGCATATTCATAATTACAGAATTCTTAAATAATGAAGATTGATTGTGTGTCTAACTTTTTAAGGAACTACCAGGCTGTTTCCAGACTGGCTGCATCATTTTACATTCCCACTAGCTGTATATGAGGGTTTTGACTTCTCCATATCCTTGCCAACACATTATTATCTGACTTTTTATTATAACCAGCTTAGTGGGTATGAAGTGGTATCTTATTGTGGTTTTGATTTGTATTTCTTTAATTACTAATGATGTTGAGCATCTTTTCATGTGCTTATTGACCATTTGTATATCTTCTTTGGAGAAATGTCTATTCAGATCCTTTGCCCATATTTTAATTAGGTTGTCTTTTCATTGTAAGAATTTTTTTTTTGATGCAGAACCTCATTTTATGTTTGATAGATATTATCATAAGCAGTCAGAAAACCACACACTTAAAATAGGGAAATAAGGGAAGCAGCTGTGGCTCAATCAGTAGGGCTCCGGTTTATCATATGGGAGGCCCCGGGTTCGGTTCCCGGGGCCTCCTGGTGAAGGCAAGCCCGCCCGCGCGGTGTGGTTAGCTGACCCAGCAAGCACAAGCAGCAAGGGGGGGATAAATGAATAAATAAATAAAATCTTTAAAAAAAAAAAAAAAAATAGGGAAATAATTAAGTCTGTAATGATTATGTAAATGACAACTATCCATGTTACAAGAGTTTTTGTATGTACTAGGTTTGAGACATGTCTTAGAAGATGGGACATTAGATTTGCTGGGATCATCAGGGCAAGACTGATGATGAGAAACAGTAATTTATAAAACATTCACCCAATGCCTTTCCCAAACAATAATCCCCCTGGAATTAAAAGAGGAAACAAAACTTAGGTTTATTCCTACTTTTAGCTATAAATCAGAGCACACATTAGTCTTACTTGGAATTTTTATGGTTTTGATGTTACTTTTTCTCTCATCTCTCTAGTTTATTTATATTTATATTTGTCAAAACAATATTACCCATATGTGCATTTCACATGAGGTTTCATTATGTTATATAGTCCCATGTTACATTTTTTTAGCTTTCCTTCTAGTAATGCCCTTAGACTTTCCCTTTCAACCACTGTTATACCCATATAATAGCTCTGCTAGTTACAAACACTATGATGTGCTTTCACCATTTTTATTCATTTCCAAAGATTTACAAACTTTTTTTTTTTTTTACCAATACAGCACATATTAACCCTCAGCTTTCCATTCTCTACCCTCATTCTGTGTTCTGATGACCTATATTCTAATTTTCTTTTGTTGCTCATGCTTTTGGTGTCGTAGCTAAGGATCCTTTGCCAAATCCAAGGTCCTAAAGATTTACCCCTATGTTTCCTTCTCAGAGTTTTAATTCTTACATTTAGGTCATTGGGCCATTTTGAGTTAATTTTGTATCGGGTGTGAGGTAAGGGTCCAACTTCATTTTTTGCATGTGGCTATCCAGATGTCCCAGCACCGTTTGTTGAAAAGACTGTTTTTTTCCCCATTGTATGATCTTGGCACCCTTACTGAAAATCATTTGACCACAGATATGTAGGTTTATTTCTGGACCCTCATTTTTATTCTATTGATTTATATGTCTATCCTTATGCCAATACCACACTGTCTTGATTATTGTAGCTTTGTAGTAAATTTTGAAATCAGGAAATGTGAGTCCTCAACTTTGTTCATTTTTGAGATTGTTTTGGCTATTCTGTGTCCCTTGCATTTGTATATGGATTTTAGAATCAGTTTGTCAATTATTACAAAGAAGTCAAGTGGGATTCTAATAGAGATTGTGTTGAATTTGTACATAATTTGGAGAGTATTGCCATCTTAATCATAGTAAGTCTTTGGATCCAAGAGCATGGGATGTCTTTCCACTTATTTACATCTTCTTTAATTTCTTTCAACAATGTTTTATAGTTTTCAGAGTAAAGTTTTGTACTTTCATTAAATTCATTTCTCAGTATTTTATTCTTTTTGATGCTTTTATAAATCAAATTATTTTCATTTTCTTTTTGCATACAAATATATAATTTATACCCATGCCAAACCAAAACTTTATCAAATTGTTTTAATTTCATTTTCAGATTGTTCATTGCAAGTATCCAGAAATACAACTGATTTTTATATATTGATTGTATCTTTCAACCTTGCTGAACTTTGTTTATTCCCAGTTTTTTAATGGATTCTTTTTTTTTTTTTTTTTTTTTTTTAAGATTTTATTTATTTTATTCATTTATCCCCCCCTTGCTGCTTGTGCTCGCTGGGTCAGCTAACCACGCCGTGTGGGCGGGCTTGCCTTCACCAGGAGGCCCTGGGAACCGAACCCGGGGCCTCCCATATGGTAAACGGGAGCCCTACTGATTGAGCCACAGCCGCTTCCCTTAATGGATTCTTTAGGATTTTCTATATACAAGATTATGTCATCTGCAAAATAGTTTTGCCTTTCCTTCCAATCTTTTATTTCGTTTTCTTGTCTAATTGCCCTAACTAGAACCTCTAATACGATATTGAATAGAAGTGGCAACAGTGGATACCTTTGTCTTATACCTCATCAGAGGGGGAAAGCATTCAGTTTCTCACCATTAAGTGTGACGCTAGCTGTGAGTTTTCTGTAGATGCCCTTTTCAAGTTGGGAAAGTTACCTTCTATTCCTAGTTTGTTGAGTGTTTTTATTATAAAAGAGTATGGCATTTTGTCAAATGCTTCTTCCGCATCTGTTGAAAGTATTGTGTGTTTTTTGGTTTTTATTCTATTGATAAAGTACATTATATTGATTTCCAGATATTAAACCAAGCTTGCTTTCTTGGGATAAGTCCCACTTGAGCATTATATATAATTCTTTTTATATGTTGCTGGAGTTCTGTTATTGATTTCTAATTTCATTCCATTATGGTTAGGGAACATAATTTGTATTATTTCAATCCTTTTAAATTTATGAAGGTTTGTTTAATGGCCTAGCATGTTCTCCTAGTCTTGGAGAATATTCCCTGTGCACTAAAGAAGAATGTATATTCTGTTGTTACTGGGTAGAGTGTCACTCTCCCTTTATTTTTCCATGGCTTATCTTATGAAGGTAGTGGGGTAGATGTAATCATTTTCTGCACTATTAATGTTTTACTTTATCAAATTATAAACACTGAGATACGCAAAAAGATCTCAGTCCAGCCCCCTCATTTCACAACAGATGACAAAGCCAAGGCCCAGAAGAGGTAAGGTAACTTGCTCAAACCACACAGGATCAATATTGGGAACAGGACCTGTATTGCCTGTTTCTCATCATCTGAATAAACCTCTCACCAACCATTTTCTTTTATTGGAATACTCTGAGAGTTCATTGTTTATTTTATAAGGAGTTACTTCAGCTCATGCTGGAATCCTTAGAGCCTGAGAAAACAGAGGCACATCTGTAGATTAAAGAACTACTCAATGGGGGCGTGAAAATTATGTTCTCTGTAAATTTTGCAAATTTGTAGGGAAAATGAGGACCTGTAAACATGAAAATGGGGGAAAGCATTAGTTATGGATATAGAAATAGAGGAGACTCGAGTACAGAAGATGAAGAAGAATCTGTAAAATATAGATAAGATACCACAGTTAACAGAATTTTAGATCAGCTTTTAGAGTGAGTGGGTCTTGGATGGCATCATGCCACTTAGAACTAAAGGACCCAGAAGAGCTTATTTGGAGTGGGCAGACAGACCCACACGGACAAACGAGACTGTTGGCTTGCCAGTTGCCACCAAAATTGCCTTTAATCAGCCACACAATAATGAATACACTTTGTTCCACCGAAAGCGCTTTCCCAGGGCACTTAGCTTGATCAGTAGGAGAGTGCCATTTAAGTGCCTTGTGATAAAATGTGTCCTTCAAATTGGATTTTCCTCATTTAGGTGTCTCCCTGGGATAAAAAAGAGGAAGCTAACCAGAAAAAGCTGGAATTTGCATTTGCAAACAGTGACTATCTAGCCCTTTTACAAGCATATAAGGTAAGTACATAACCTAATAGCAGAGGTTTATTACAAGGGTTGGAGCTAAAGACAGTAAGTTCAATATGGTTTTCTCCAAAATTTAGGGATGGCGGCTAAGTACAAAAGAAGGTGTACGTGCAAGTTATAATTACTGCAGACAAAACTTCTTGTCAGGAAGAGTTCTTCAGGTGAGCCATTTCAGTAGCAACGTTTTCATTCATTTTCTGTCCTAGTAGCTGACCAGTAACTGTATCTCACTTGTCCTGCCTTGACTTTGAAAATGTTATTTCTGGAAGATACATGGCTTAACCATCTGTGTAAAACAAATTCCTGGGGTATGGCATCAAGCCTCTGTTCTAAACCTTTCAACTCATTTTTCCCTCTTTTCAGTGAATTCATATTTACTTACGTGGATAATAAGGTAGAATATAGGCTCTAAAGATTACTGCTTACTGGAAGTCAGTTTTTTCAATAATTATACCAAATATTCTTAACCTGATCCATAAACCCTGAAACTGTAGGCAAAATCGTTTGCTTACACATATGCACGTTATTCTGGAGAAAGGGTTCAGAGCTTTCATCAGATTCTCAAAGGGGTCTGTGACCATCCCTAATTCCCTTATCCTCTCACCCAAAGAACTAAGAAGTACTAAGCCAGATTTTTATTGTTCATTTTTCTTAAGTTCATCAGAAGCTACTATATGTCAATAATGAGCACACAAGAGCAAGATGGATTAACTTCTGTGTAATGATAGGACTTCTATCCTCTGTTGTGATAGTCTTTTAGGTCCCTTTCCAAGTGGCAGAAACCAGAAACCAGAATATGGGTGGTGCACATCTTGGCAAAGCATCTGTTTCACTCAAAGATATGAGGGCTCTGGAGGGGGAAGGACTTTATTTTCATATTAAAACATTGATATGTTATGGAGTAGAATACGAAATTAATGTTTTTCTTAATAATTATCCCTACCTGACATCAGTTTATTTATCTCTGTTTCATAGGGGCCACCAGAGCAGATACCTTCTGTTTTGTTCATCACTGTATCCCCAAGGCCTAGAATAGCGCTTAGTTCATAATTGGCACTCAGTAAAGATTCACTGGGTAAATGCATGTATGGGTGAATTTGGTTATTTAGGATGAAGTTAAGAAACCTCAGAACCATCCCAGTGTTTGCCTTCACTCTCATCTGCTATTAGTTGTATCAATGTGAGACATTTAGAGAAGGCAAAGGCTGCAGCTTTATTGTAAATCCATCTAAAGCAGGGGTTCTTAACCTTTTCTGTTCCATGGACCCCTTACTAAGTCCACACTATACTGTGTGTTATTTAATAAATATATCACACCCGCACCAACACATCCCCACAAGAGTAAAGTTTTTTTGAATTTCAATTCAAGCTCAGGATCCCTGGTTGAGAACCCTTGCTTTAAAGCAATAGTTCTCAACCCTGGCTGCATGTTAGATCCACCTGGGGAGCCTTTAAGACAACAGATCAAAATGCCCAGGTTTCCCTGCCAGACCAATTAAATCAGGATCTCTGCAGGTGGGGCCCGAGCATCTGCTGACTGCTACTGTTGGGTTCACCAAAGGAGTCATAAGCAGCCAAGGTGGAGAATCCCTGAGCTAAAGGGTGTTTTATGTATAAGGGGCAGTCAAAGATTTTCTCGTGTCATGATTTTTAAGTGAAAATGAGGATATATCATTTTCACTTAAAATTATATATTACTAAATTGATTTCTTCAAGACGTATATAGATTTTGCTGTGATCTATGAACTCCGTCAAATACTGAACTCTAGCTCTGATTGTGGGATTTTTATTAAGATCTCAATAAAACTTTGTTAAGAAATGGAAACTCTGGTATATTTAACTCAGTAATATTTGTCATGTAATCTATATGTACTTGAGACATTCTAAGAAAAGACTTCAATTGTTGAGAGACCAGGGAAGTGTTGCTTAGCTTTTTGTTCCCTTGATTAGCATTTTCTCTTCCTCTGCTGTTTAATATGCAGCTTCTAATTGAGCAGAAGCCAGAAGAGGTTTATGCTTCTCTTTCTTCTCACTCTTGTGCTCAGCTACAAAAAGGGGTGTTTAAATCGAAACCATTTAATAATATCTCTATTCTATGAGGTGTGAGCCAGTGAGACCACAGGGTAGGAGTGAGATGGAAGGTTCAGTTGAGATGAGTACTCTGCATCATTTGAGAGAGAACTCTGACCACTCTAGGCATGGGTAGGGAACTGAGGGCACTTGAGCAGAAACGCAAATAGGAAAAGCTAGACAGTGGTTTAGCACTTTGAGTTGGGTTTCCAAACAAAATGAACTACATTTCTTACTGTCCTAAGAACTTCTAGGAAAATCAAACGTACCCAAAATCTAATGAAAGTGTTTATATATGTTCTAGGGTTATATAAATGATCTTTGGGTTTTCTGACATTTTAAAATTTCTATATAACTGTTTCAACTCTCTGTAAGTTAAAACCACTTTTTTGGAAAATAACTAGACAAGATATTCTTCATACATGTGTGATGAACCCGAAGTGATACATTTTTATAGTCACTTAATGTTGTAAGACTCTACGCTGACCTTCATTGATATGCTGATACTTTTTTTTTTTTCCCTCCCCCCTCCCCCGTCCCCCAGTGATACTCTTGTTTAAAGGTTTTTCCACTTCTTTCAGGAAATGGCCAGCCTCAAACGACAATTTACTGAACTGTTATCGGATATAGGGTTTGTAAAGGAGGGACTCAGGGCAAGGGAAATTGAGAGAAGGGCCCAAGGAGGAGATGGTGTGTTGGACGCAACAGGAGAAGAGGTAAAGAATGTGTAGTTAGCCCTTATTTCTCTTTACTTAGCACATGAATAAAATATTAACTTAGGACCACTTACAGGCATTCTTTACTTAAGCCCTGTGAGCAATGGGTTGGTGGCATTCTTGATTTTCTTCTTTCCACAGATATGTGTCAGCTACCCTCATAAAAACAGAGGTTTTCTGTTCATTGTTACTGTTTTTGCTTTTAAATTTCACACTAGTTCTTGATAAATCCATAAAAGAGGTAGAGTAGACTTTCCAGTAATGTGTTCTCAAATCAGTCCATCCTTTTTCCAAACCGCTAAAATTTTTTTTATAACTATGGGAGAAGTACTTTTTAAATACAAACCTGATGCCTCTCTGTCCTGAGTGCAATTAGTACTTTCTGGAGATTCTGAACATTTCATGAACTAGAATCTTTGTCTCCACTGACACTTAGGACCCTGGCTTTGTAACTGTGCTGATCTAGAAGGAGTCACTGTGGTCTCCTTGGAGTGAGTCTTACATGAAGGTGACCCAGTAGCTTTATTTTTTTATTAGAAATAATTTTTTCTAGCAAAGTGATAGAAATTAGATGCTCTTTTTTGTTTTTATAAAGATAGAAATGAAATAAAATATTATGGTAAATTCCAGGGCACAGACAGAGGTACCCCAATTACTTGGCAAAATTATTTATCAAAATAATCTTGTATTTCCCTCATAGGCAAACTCAAATGCTGAGAACCCCAAGCTGATATCAGCAATGCTGTGTGCTGCTCTGTATCCAAATGTAGTGCAGGTAACAAAACACTTTTCCTGGGTCCTCCTACTTGTTTGATTTATAGCCAAAGAATATAAATTAAGACATGCACATTGATCATCTTAAAGAGTTACACACACAGAGAGAGTTTTAAACTAGCAGTTCCTTAGTGCACATATCCAATCCTTCAGTTCACCAAAATCTGTTTAAATACATTATTCAAGAGCATATTTATTGTATAAAATGAGATGTCTCTAATCATTCTGACATATGACATTCCAGAAATTAAGATGGACATAAATGGCACTCTGTCAGCCACCCTGTGTGTAACCAACCTTCTAGGTTAGATGTAAGCTTGATTTTACTACAGTTTCCCGTTTATCCTTATTCCCTCTATGCTGGAATAAAACTAGATAATAACAAATCATACGAATCAATGCTTTGCCCTGGGCCTGATACCAAGCAAATGTGGGTTCTTTCTTCAACGCACTCTAAAGACCAATTTTTGAGACACTGGGGTTTCAGAGAGAAAGAGTTTGTTTGCCCAAGCAAAGGTCAGTCCTGACCTATTTCCTGGATCTACAAAAATTCTAATATTTTATAAAATCAGGATTCTATTGAATAAGTGGGGTAGAGCTGGCACAGTTTCCTTCATTAAAAAAACATTAAGGGGGAGCAGAGGTGGCTCAAGCAATTGAGTGCCTCTCTACCACATAGAAGGTCCCAGGTTTGGTTCCCGGTGCCGCCTAAAGAGAAGATGAGCAGACACAGAGAACACACAGCAAATGGACACAGAAAGCAGACAGCAGTGAGTGCAAACAACAAGGGGAGAGGGAATAAATAAATAAAATAAATCTTAAAAAAAAAAAAAAAAAAAACATTAAGGGGCAGAACAGGATGTGGGTGGGCACCCGGGCACCAGCCCAGGGTGAGTCACAAGGTTCTGGGATTGGAGAGTACAAAGCAGAGGTCAGCTACTAGGTCTTTCATATGGATATTAAACTGGGGAGTGGTTACCAACACAATAGTAAGCACATACAAGGGTGAGCCTAGTTTTGGTATAACCATAAACAAGGATAAGGTCAGTCTAGAATTACCATCACAATAGTAAGCTTACACAAGGGAGAGGCTAATTCTAGAGTAACCATATACAAGGGTGAGACCTGTTTAGGTTGACTATCACAGTAGCAGATTTAGGAAAAAAAAAAAAAAAAAAAATATATATATATATATATAAAACAGATTTAGGTAAGTCTAGCCAGTTTCAGTAATTTCAGATATTAACCTGTGGCTATTTTATAATACAAAGGCATCTATATAATGATTCTGTAATCATAATTACTTAATTCTTAACCCCGTGGCCAGCCTTCTGGAGACCCACTTGAATGTGCTCCTGGACTGTTACCTGAGTTTTGTTCATCCAGCCCTAACAAGAGACTGTTTCAAACTTAGAAAAGAATTTGATTTTGGCAGAGTACTGAATGATTTCCAAGGACTTAACTTTTTTGTTAAATATTCTGTTAACATCTGCTGACTAATTTTTTTCTGCTTAGCACTTGCATGCTTTCCAAACTTTTTGAAGCTTACTTTAAAAAGTCATTTGGATGTCAACTTCTTGGTTTTGATATTATACTATAGTTATGTAAGGTGTTACCATTAGGAGAAGCTGAGTGAAGAGTACAAGGGATTCTCTGTACTGTTTTTGCAACTTCCTATGAGTATACAATTATATCAAAACAAAAAGTTTAAAAAAAAAAAAAAAAATGCTGCTTAAAAAAATCCTTTTGGAAAGCAGATGTGTCTCAAGTGACTGGGCTCCCGTTTACCATATGGGAAGCCCCAGGTTCAATTCCTGGAGCCTCCTGGTGAAAGGCAAGCTGACCAGTGCAACATGGTGAGCTGGCGTAGCAAGATGATGCAACAAAGGGAGACAAGCAGACAGAAAAACACAAAAGCAGATGGACACAGCGAGCACAAGCAGCAAAGGGGGGATATATAAAAAAAATCTTTTGGAGTCTTAAAATGTAGAAACAAAGATAAATGTAGTATAAGAAATTTTGGGTGAAGAAAAATATCTTGAGACAATCAAAAATGGAAATGTAATAGATGTTATTATATCTTTAAGAAGGCTTACAAATCAATAAGACTAAAAAGGGAAGCGGCTGTGGCTCAATCAGTAGGGCTCCCGTTTACCATATGGGAGGCCCGGGTTCGGTTCCCAGGGCCTCCTGGTAAAGGCAAGCCCGCCCGAACGGCGTGGTTGGCTGACCCAGCGAGCACAAGCAGCAAGGGGGGGATAAATGAATAAATAAAATAAAATCTTTAAAAAAAAAAATAAGACTAAAAAAAGAATCTAATAGAAAAGTAGATGAAGGACATGAATGAAAATACCATAAACATACATACAAAAATAACGTTCAGTGTTACTAATATGAAGAAATGCAAATTAAAACAAAACCAGCTCTTTAATCAAATTAGCAATTTGATTAAATAGGAAATTTATTGGTTAAATTATTGTAGATTCTGATGAGGCACTATGTAGCCACTTAGAATATGTTTTAGGAAAATATTTAACAACACAGAAAAATGTTCTCTTTATATATATATATATATATTATTTTTATTGTGGTAACATATATACAGTATAACATTTACTGTTTTAACCACTTGCAAGTATACAGTTCAGTGATGTTAATTACATTCATAATGTGCTACCACCACTGCTATCCATTACCAACTCATTATTAAGTAAAAAAGTAGGTTATATGGGAAGCGGCTGTGGCTCAATCAGTAGGGCTCCCGTTTACCATATGGGAGGCCCCGGGTTCAGTTCCCGGGGCCTCCTGGTGAAGGCAAGCCCGCCCACACGGCGCGGTTAGCTGACCCAGCGAGCACAAGCAGCAAGGGGGGGATAAATGAATAAATAAACTTTAAAAATCTTTAAAAAAAAAAAAAGTAGGTTATAAAAAAGAATGATCCTATTTTAGTTTGAATACATATGTTTATGTTTATATTATTGTGTGTTTATGTTTACCTCTATTTCTATATATAAACATATCCAGGAAAGAAAACTAAAATGATATTTACCAAATATTAACGCTGGATATTTCTTAATCAGGGGATTATAGATAGAAGAGGGTTTTTTTTTTTAAACAAATCAGTTTTATTTATACATATTAATAAAGCATACAGTTCATCCAAAGTGTAAAATCAGTGGTATTTGCTATAATCACACAGTTGTGCATTCATCACTTCAGTCATTATTAGAGTATTTTCATTATTTCAATAATAATAATAAACAAAAAAAACACAAACAAACAAGAAAATTCCTCACCTCTCAATCTGTTTCCCCTGCTGTGCATAGCTGCTATTTCTGGCTATTCTTGCATATTTATTTATTAAGTAGTTTTATTGAAATATAGTCACATACCATACGGTCTATCCAAAGTGTCTAATCAATGGCTTTTAGTATAACCACAATGTTGTGCATTCATCACCACAAAAAATTTAAGAACAATTTCATTACTCCAAAAAGAAAAACCCCATGGGAAACAGATGTGTGAAAATAAATCAAGAGGTTCGGTGTCCATCTACCATATGGAGGGACCGGGGTTCGAGCCCCGGGACCTCCTGGTACAAAAAAAAAAAAAAAAAGAAAAACTCCACACCCTTTAGCAGTCCTTCCCCAGTCCTACATAACCACTAATCAAATTTCATATTAATAAATGGATTTATATTTATATTTTATATAAATGGAATCATACAATATGTAGTACTTTATATCTGGCTTCTTTCACTTAGCATAATGGGTTTTGTTGTCTGATATTAACATTTTGCAGTATTAACATATATTTGTTCAGCTTCAAAGAAAAACAGTCTAATATATGCAATTTTACCCATATTCATATTTCACATGCAGGTTTACTATGCTATACAGTTCCATGTCACATTTTTTAGCTTTTAGTAATATACATAACCTTAGTCTTTCCCTTTAAACCACCTAGAAGAGTTTTATTCTTTTTTACTAATGTGTATTTTCTACAAAAACTTTTTTTTGCCAAAAAAAATATATACTTCATAAGCTTTCATTATGCTCTTTTTTCCAAATAAAAATAGTCTTTTTATTCATAGAATTTTTTTTCATTATGTTTTGAAAGAACTTCATCTGGAAATGTGGTATTGGGATTGATAGTGCAGCAGATCCCTGGTCCAGTGTGGCCAGCTGGAGCTACGCACCTGGTAATTCCTGCCAAACTGAGATAGCTACACAGTTTCTCGGTGTGGCCCAATCACCCAGAGCTGCTGCACCTACCTACATCCACACTTCTTAATGGTAAAAAGGAAAAAAAAAGGGAGGGGGGGCTTGTACTGCTTTCAAAAGGAAACACAGTAAATGAGAGAGGGAAGAAACAGCAGAGTCCAAGGGACACTTCCTACAATGAAAAAAAATCTTATATATCTCTTCTCACAAATATCTATTGTTTAGGTAAAAAGCCCAGAAGGGAAATTTCAGAAGACCAGTACTGGAGCTGTCCGAATGCAACCAAAATCAGATGAGTTAAAGTTTGTCACCAAGAACGATGGATATGTGCATATTCACCCTTCATCCGTGAATTATCAGGTCAGAATGGTGGTTGGACACTTATGTTTACAGATGGCCAGTCCTGGGCTGAGAAGCACAGTCCCTTCCATTCAGTCATACCCTGTTGTATCACTTGCTGTCCCCAGCAGCACCATTGATTTGGGGTTAGGTTGAATAGGTATAAGCAAACTAGAAATTGGACTATTTCTGGAAAGACTATTTCTATTTCAAGAAAATTCCACTGGAAGCAAAAAAATTCTCCAGCCTCCTTTCAGATGTAAAATTGTTGCTGTGCAATGGTGATTTGAGAAGTCATGAGGTAACTGCTATCATTGAATCTGAGCCTAAAAAGGGCATGAGTGACCCATATTTGCTGATCCTACTTCCTCGGTTCCCTTTCTTCATTCTCCTGCTGTAGGCTTCTGACTCTACCACTCCACTAAACTGATCAAAGGGATGATTAGCCTCCTAGTTGTTAAATTCAGTGGATGTCTCCTTGTCCTCACCTTCTTGACTCTTAGACACTGCTGACCTCCCTTCCTCTTGCTTCTGTAAATATCACTTTTATCTCTTTGGTCATCCCTCCATTTGTCCTGAAATAGTGGTTCTGTCCTTAGTCCTTATTTTCTCACTTTAGCATACATACTCTTCCTGAACAACATCCTGGTTTCAGCTGCCTCCTACACAGTGATTCAGACCCCCACAACTCTCTCTCCAGACTTCAAGTTTTACCTGAGCTCTCCTGCGAGAAGTCATCAGCTGGATGTCTTCCAGTTACCTCAAACAAAAAAAGCTGAAACCCATTATCTCTCAATTCATTCTTTTTTAAAAAAAGATTTATTTCTCCCACTGCCTCTTGTTTGGCTCACTGTCTGCTCTATCTGTTCATTGTGTGCTCATCTTTTTTTAGGAGGCACCGGGAACCGAATCCGGGACCTCCCGTGCGGAAGGGAGGCACCCAATGGCTTGAGCCACCTCCGCTATTGCTTGGTGTGTGTCTCATTGTGTTTCCTCGTTGTGTCTCTTTCTTGTGTCACATCGCTGCATCATCTTGTTGCATCAGCTTGCTGTCTTGCTCATTTTTAGGAGGCACCAGGAACCAAACCCAGGACCCTCCCATGTGGTAGGCGGGATCCCAGCTGCTTGCTTGAGCTACATCCCCTTCCCACAATTCACTCTTCTCTTTAGACATTCCCTGTCTTGATGAATGGCACCATCCAAATCAGCACCCTGTTTTTATTCATACCCCAATCCAATAGGTTACCAAGTCTCAACAATTCTGCCTTTTTGACATTTCTCAGATTTGCCTACTCCTCTGATGCCTACTATTATTTCCTCAGTTTAAACCCCAAACATCTGTCTCTTGTCTGAAGTATCATAATAATCTTACTTCTGGTGCTTTCGTTCTCCAGTCATCTACACTACTGCTGCCAGAATTATCTTTATAAAATATACATTTGACAATGTCATTTCCCTGCCTAAACCCTTTCAATTTGTAGTGTACTCTTTCACCTGACACTTCCATACTGGCCCTTCCTATAACATATCCCCCACAACCCCATTCATCATTCTGTATGCTGCATCAATACCAGACTACCAACGATGTCCCCAAATGCCATGCTGTTGGACAGGCTGTTCTCTCTGCTTGGAATGACATCCTCCTTCCCCAGCAAACTCTAACTTACCCTTCCAGCTTCCATTAAAAATCACTTCAGTGCCCTTGTCTCTCCAAATTGCTCTTTACTTCCACTGTTCCACCATCATAAATTATACATTTGTCCATATTGCACATGTCACGCTATTGTATGATTTATGGTCTCTCTGCCTCATGAGATTGTGAAATTTTATTCATTTTTACATTCTTGTTGCCTAGCATGGTGCCTTCCTGAAAGCAGATGCTCAATTTAAGGTTGTAGGAAAGTTGAAGGAGAAAAAGAAGGAAAGGATAATGGAGGAAGAAAAAGTTTGGGGGTGTTGGGGCTGGTCAGCCCCCTGGAGCTGTTGTAGGGTGAGCACTTAGGAAGCCATTTCAGTAGTGTATGTAAGATGCTGATCGTCTGTACTAAAGTGGGACCTGTAGAAATGGTGAGAATGTATCAATTCCATTATGTATTTTGAAAACTGCTGACAAGGCTTAGTGATATCATCCACAGAGTGACGGGAAAAGAACAATCAAGGCTGACTCCTAAGTTTGGGGGCTTGAGCAGCTGGGTGAATGCAAGTGTCATTTACTAAGATGGAAAACACTACAGGGATGAGGGAAGGGTAAAAAATTCCTTTTGAAAATGAGAAGTTTGAGATGCAAATGGAAATGTCAAATAGGCAGTTACACATACAAATCTGGAGCTCAGGGGAAAGGCACAGGCTGGAGATGAAATTTTAGGAGTCACTAATGTGCAGGTTGTATTTAAATCCATGGGACTAGTGGAGTTCCCCTCATGTTGCCAGTAACTTCATTGTTGTAACCTGAGGTTTTATGTTACAGGTCAGGCACTTTGACAGCCCCTACCTGGTATACCATGAGAAGATCAAAACAAGTCGGGTGTTCATCCGAGACTGCAGCATGGTATCTGTGTACCCTCTGGTCTTGTTTGGAGGCGGCCAGGTGAATGTGCAACTTCAAAGGGGAGAGTTTGTTGTTTCCTTGGATGATGGTTGGATCCGTTTTGCAGCTGCCTCCCATCAGGTAATGGATAATTGCTGTCTTCTATGATACTTGGGTCATAATGGGCTTTGATAATATCAAATGTGGCAGTTTGAGATTATTTATGAATCCCACAAGGAGAAAGATTATGTTTTTAAACTTATCTATTCTGCATGTAATACCTTTGATTATATTGGGTTCAGTTGAGGAGCCCTTGATTAAATTACCTGCAAAGATTACAGTTTTGAATTGACCACATCAGTAGGGCGTGACTCTGGGCTGAGTCCCCGCCCCGTTGGTGGGCCTATATAAACAGACACTCACTCAGGAAGACACACAGGAAGAGAGCGAGCTCTGGTCATGTTTGATCCTGGAGCCCCAGAGAGAGATGAGCCATTTGCCTGATAGTTTGCAGCAGCAGAACAGAGCAGCAGAGCAGCTGAGCCAGCCTAGAAATAAATGAGCCCTATGCCAGAAACTGATATAGGAAGCCCTGAGAGACCAGGCAGAGGTCAGTGACCATCTTGCTTCAACACAAGGCAACTGACTTTGGTGAGAAAGCAACCATGTCTTGGACTGTTTAGGGCCTTGTAAGCTTCTACCTCAAATACCCTTTATAAAAATCAACAGATTTCTGGTACTTTGCATCAGCACCCCTTTGGCAGACTAATACATCAAGTATAAGGTATTCCTTTAGGTACCAAAGACAACAGAGCTAATGAGCTAATTAAGAAGAAATGATGGATCTGCAATGGAAGGCTAAAAAGAGGGGCCTGAAGTGAGGCCAGGAGTGGACCTTAGTAGGAGTTCCAGGAAGCACACTGAGAGGATGGGTTAAGTGTAGAAGGTTTTGGACAGAAGCTCTGAGTGAGTGAAGGCATTGGGTTTTCCTTATTGTTACTGTTATACAAATAATACATGTTCATCAAAAAATAAAAATAAAAAAAACATATAAGCAAAAGTAAATAAAAATCACCCTGATTCCACTACCTTTATTTTT
Organism: Tolypeutes matacus; assembly: GCA_026826555.1. Classification (NCBI taxonomy): domain Eukaryota; kingdom Metazoa; phylum Chordata; class Mammalia; order Cingulata; family Chlamyphoridae; genus Tolypeutes; species Tolypeutes matacus. Next base: position 48,897,818 of record JAKSZT010054030.1, read on the forward strand.
TTTTATTTTTATTTTTTAAAGATTTTATTTATTTATTCATTTATCCACCCCCCTTGCTGCTTGTGCTCGCTGGGTCAGCTAACCACGCTGTGCGGGCGGGCTTGCCTTCACCAGGAGGCCCCGGGAACCGAACCCGGGGCCTCCCATATGGTAAATGGGAGCCCTACTGATTGAGCCACAGCCGCTTCCCACCACTACCTTTAAAAAAAAAAATGATGAGTCTGAATTCTAGGCTTAGTTTCATATTATTCTCAGGTCTGTATTATTCACAATGTGAGATCTTTGTGAAAGGCATTTAATGGGGAGTATGTGTTTAGGAAATAAAAGTTCATTTTAACATTTGCATCTGTTAGACCTCCTATGTTGCAAAAAATAGAAACAACAACTCAAGCATTAAAAGGAATTTTTGTTGCCTTTTTAACTCTAAAGATTACAGCAGCTCTGTCCAAAAGAAATACACTGTGAGCCACATAGGGAATTTAAAGTTTTCTGGTAGTCATATGAAAAAGTAAAAAGAAACAGATACTGAGATATTTTACATTCTTTTTTCATACTAAGTCTTCTAAATCTAGTGTGTTTTACATATACAGCACATTTCAATTTCAACTAGCCACATTTCAGGCACTCAGTAGCCTCATGTGGCTGGTGGTTGATGAATTGGACAGTGCAGATCAAGAGAGCCAGGCAGGGGGAGTTCCAGGAAAGATGGCAGCATAGGGAGAGACAGAGATCATGCCTCCTACAATTAAAAAAAAAAAAAAAAAACAGCTAGTGGATAGGGAGAAACTGAATCAATGGTTCTGAGTTTTCAGAGGCTGGGGAAAGTGGTACAACACCCAGGAAAGAGCAGGATAAGGAGACTGAGAAGCAGAGGCAGACTGGTGCCCATCTCCCACCCTCAAGACTGGCCTTGGGTACAGTCCATGGCTGGCTCTACAAATGGAGAAGGGAGTGAAGGCCTCCTCTCAGGGAACAGATAAGGGACATGGTTCAAGTGCCAAGCTTGGCTTCTGATTGGCAAGTTTGGACTACTAAGTTCCAGCTCTGAATTGCAATTCTAGCCTGCCCAGAAAAGGGATTCCAGCAGCCAAAGATTCAACACTACCCAGAAAAAGTTGAAAAAATACATTCCCTCTATTGCAAGGGAAGGTGCCAAAGAGCAACATCTGCTGGACAGCCCAAGAAAGTGCACCTCTGGAGACTTGAAGAGAGAGAGATTTTTAAAAAGACTTTTTGGCATCTTTCCTGTCCCTCTCCCCAGAGCCCTTTGGAACTGGTCCGCGCCCCATTCATGGGTTCCGAGCCCCGTTTTGATCAGTTAAACATGGGCAATTCTAAAGATCTGGAATAAACTGAACCAAGAGTAAGAGAAAAGCCGTAAAACAAAGCCAATCAACAGTGAAAAACGAGGCAAGAGATAGAAACTGAATATCAGAGTAAAAAATTACATCAGCAAAAAATTACAAGTCATACTAAGAAACAGGAAAGTATGGCCCAAAGGAACAAATTAAAACTTCAGAGGGACACAGGGTTTGAAAGAACTAATCAATGATGTTCAGATCTAAATCAATTCAAGGAGCTGAAGGAAAATATGGCTAAAGAGATAAAGGATATTAAGAAGATACTGGGGAAGCAGATGTGGCTCAAGAGACTGAGATACCACCTACCACATGGGAGGTCCCAGATTCGGTTCCCAGTGCCTCCTAAAGAAGACAAGCAAGACAGCTAGCTGACGCAACGGGCTGGTGTGGCGAGCTGACGCAAGATAACACAAAAAGAGACACAGAGGAAAACATAATGAGAAACACAACAAAGCAGGGAGCGGAGGTGGCTCAAGGGATTAGGCACCTCCCTCCCACATGGGAGGTCCTGAGTTTGATTCCCAGTGCCTCCCCCAAAAGGAAAATGAGCACACAATGAACAGTCACAGCAAGTGCAAACAACGAGGGGGTGGGGAGAAATAAATAAATAAATCTGTTTTTAAAAAAGACATTGTATGAGCATAAAAAAAGAATTTGAAAGCATGCAAAGATAAGTAACAGAACTTAGGGAAATGAAAGACACAAATAGATGAGATGAAAAATAAATTAGAGGCACATAATGGCAGATTTGAACAGACAGAAGAAAGAATCAGCAAACTAAAAGACAAGACATCCAAAACTAGAGACAGAAGAGCAATTAGAAAAAAGAATGGAAAAATTGAGCAGGGTCTCAGGAAATTGAATGACAGCAAGAAGCACACAAACACATTTATCATGGTTGTCCCAGAAGGAGAAGAGAATGGAACAGGGACAGAAAGAATATTTGAGGAAATAGTGGTCAGAAATTTCCCAACTCTAATGAGAGACATAGATATCCATGTCCAAGAAACACAACATACTCCAAATAGAATAAATTTGAATAGACCTACTCCGAGACACATACTAATCTTAATGTCAAATGTCAGAGATAGAGAATTCTGAAAGCAGCAAGAAAAAGGCAATCCATCACATGCAAGCATGGCTCAATAAGACTAAGTGCTAATTTCTCATCAGAAACCATGGAGGTGAGAAGGCAGTGGTATGCTATATTTAAGATACCAAAAGGGGAAAAACTACAGCCATGAATTATTTATCTGGCAAAACTGCCCTTCAGAAAGGAGGGTGAGTTTAAAGTACTCACAGATAAACAGAAACTGACTGAAAGAGTTTGTCACCAAAGACCAACCTTACAGGAAACACTAAAGGGAGTGCTACAGTCTAAAAGGAAAAAGACAGGAGAGAGAAGCTTGGAGGAGAGTCCAGAAATGCACATTATCAGTTAGAGTAATTAAAAGGATAAAAAGAGAGCCAGAAATAAGATATGACATAAAAAAGCCAAAGGATAAAACAATTAAAGTAATTACTGTCTTTACAATAACAATGAATGCTAATGGATTAAACTCTCCAATCAAAAAACAAGACTGGCAGAATGGATTAAAGAAATATGAGCCATCTATATGCTAAGAGACTCACCTTAGACCCAAGGATACTAATAGGTTGAAAGTGAAAGATTGGAAAGATACTTCACATAAACAGCCAAAAAAGAGCCGGGGTTGTCATACTCATATTGGACAAAATAGACTTTAAATGCAAAATTGTTACAGGAGACAAAGGACATTATATATTAATAAAAGGGGCAATCCACCAAGGAAAAATAATAATAATAAATATTTATGCACCTAACCAGGTGCCTCAAAATACATGAGACAAACACTGGCAAAAACTGAAGGGAGAAATAGATATGTCTACAATAAGAGTTGAAAGCTTCAATACAACTTCTGTTGACTCTCATCAATAGATAGAACATCTAGACAGCAGATCAATAAGGAAACAGAGAACTTGAATAATACAATAAGTGAACTAGACCTACCAGACATAAACAGAACATTACACCGCAAAACAGCAGAATATTCATTCTTCTCAAGTGCACATCCTTCTCAGGATAGGCCACATGTTGGGTCACAAAACAAGTCTCAGTATATTTTTAAAGACTGAAATTACACAAAGCTATTTCTCTGATCATGATGGAATGAAGCTGGAAATCAAATCAATAACAGGCATGAAAGGGAAAACTAACAAATATATATGGAGATTAAACAACACACTCCTAAAAAAAAAAAAAACAGTGGGTCAAAGAAGAAACTGCAAAAGAAATTAGTAAATATCTCTAGTCAAATAAAAACGAGAACACAACATATCAATAGTTATAGGATGCACGGGAAGCAGATGTCGCTCAAAAGACCTCCCGCCTACCACATGGGAGGTCTCTGGTTTGGTTCCCAGTGCCTCTTAAAGAAGACAGCGAGCTGGTGCTACAGGCAGGCGCAGCAAGCTGAAGCAACAGACACAAGAAGAAAAACATAATTAGAGACACAAGCAGGGAACAGAGGTTCCTGGTACCTCCTAAAAAAAAAAATAAAAAAGACGAACAAGACAGCAAGTTGATGCAGTGGGCAGGCGTTGCAAGCTGACACAACAAGATGACGCAACAAGAGACAGAAGAAGAGAAAAATATAATGAGAGACACAACAAAGCAGGGAATGGAGGTGGCTCAAGCGATTAGGTGCCTCCCTTCCATACCAGAGGTCTCGGGTTCAGTTTCCAGTGCCTCCTAAAAGAAACAAGGAAGACAAACAGACACTGCAAGTACAAACAACAAGAGAGTGGAGAGAAGTAAATAAATAAATCTTTAATTAAAAAAAAAAAAAAAAAAAAAACTTATGGGATGCAGAGAAGGTAGTGCTGAGAGGGAAATTTATAGCCCTTTATGCTTACATTTAAAAAAGAAGAGCTAAGGGAAGAGGCTGTGGCTCAATCAGTAGGGCTCCCGTTTACCATGTGGGAGGCCCCGGGTTCGGTTCCCGGGGCCTCCTGGTGGGGGCGGGCCCGCCTGCACGGCGTGGTTGGCTGACCCAGCGAGCACAGGCAGCAAGGGGGGGGATAAATGAATAAATAAATAAATAAATCTTTTAAAAAAAAAAAAAAAAAAAAAAAAAGAAGAGCTAAAATCAAAGACCTAACTGCACACCCTGGAAGAACTAGAAAAGGAACAGCAAACTAATCCCAAAGCAAGGAGGAGGAAAGAAATAACAAAGATTAGAGCAGAAATAAATGAAATTGAGAACAAAAAATAGAATCAACAAAACTAATCCTTGGTTCTTTGAGAAAATCAATAAAGTTGACAAACCCTTAGCTATACTGACAAAGAAAAAGAGAGAAGATGCAAATAAATAAAATCAGAAATGAGAGGGGTACTTTATTACTGACCCCTCAGAAATAAAAGCAGTTCTAAGAGGATATTATGAACAACTCTATGTCAACAAATTAGTCAATTTAGATGAAATGGACAATTTCCTAAAAAGCACACTAACAACCTACATTGATTCTAGAAGAAATAGATGACCTCAACAAACCAATCACAAGTAAAAAAATTGAATCAATCATCAGAAACCTTCCAACAAAGAAAAGCCTAGGACCAAATGGCTTCACAGGTGAATTCTAAAATCATTTCAAGAAGAATTAATACAAATCTTGCATAAACTCTTCCAAAAAATTGAAGAGGGAATACAGCCTATCTCATTCTATGAAGCCAACAGTACCCTAATACCAAACCCAGATAAAGACAATGTTAAGGGAAATGGATGTGGCTCAAGTGATTGGGCTCCCATCTACCATATAGGAGGTCCAGGATTCAATTCCCAGGGCCTCCTGATGAAAAGACGAGCTGGCCCAAGCAGAGAGCTGGCCTGCGCAGAATGCTGGCCCGTGCAGGAGAGCTGGCACAGCAAGATGACACAACAAAAACAGACACAGAGGAGAGACAATAAGAGATGGAGCAGACCAGGGAGCTGAGGTGGTGCAAGAGATTAAGCGCCTTCTTTCTCCCACTCGGGAAGGTCCCAGGATCAGTTCCCAGTGCCACCTAAAGAGAAGACAAGCAGACATAGAAGCACACAGAGAGTAGACAACGAGTGCAAAAACAAAGGGCAGAAATAAATGAATAAATAAATCTTAAAAAAAAAAAAAAAAACAGTATAAGAAAAGAAAATTGTAGCTCAATCTCTCTAATGAATATAGATGCAAAAACCCTCAACAAAATACTTGCAAATCAAATCCAACAGCACATTAAAAGAATCATACACCATGATCAAGTGGGTTTTATTCCAGGTATGCAAGGGTGGGTCAACATAAGAAAATCAATTAATGGAGCAAGTATAGTTCATGACTGAGCGCCTGCTTTGGATGTACAAGGTCCTGGGTTCAATCCCCTGTACTTCCTTTAAAAAAAAGAAAAAGAAAAAAAATCAATTAATGTAATACCACCACATTAAGAAATCAAAGGAGAAAAACTACATGATCATCTCGATTTATGCAGAAAGAACATTTGACAAAATCCAGCATCCTTTAAGATTTATTTATTTATTTATGCCCCCCCGCCCCTTCGTTGTTTTTGTGCTGTCTGCTCTGTGTCCATTTGCTATGTGTTCTTCTGTGTCTGCTTGTCTTCTCTTTAGGCAGCACTGGGAACCAATCCCAGGACCTTCCAGAGTGGGAAAGAGGCGCCCAATCTCCTGCATCAGCTCAGCTCCCTGGTCTGCTCCGTCTCTTATTGTCTCTCCTCTGTGTCTCTTTTGTTGCATCATCTTGCTGCGCCAGCTCTCCACTCGGGCCAGCTCGCTGCGCAGGCCAGCTTGCCTTCATCAGGGGGCCCCGGGAATTGAACCCTGGACCTCCCATATAGTAGACAGGAGCCCAATTGCTTGAGGCACATCTGCTTCCCCCAGCATCCTTTCTTGATAAAAAACACTTCAAAGGATAAGAAAAGAAGGAAACTTCCTCAACATGATAAAAGGCATATATGAAAAACATACAGCTAACATCATACTCAATGGTGAAAGACTGAAAGCTTTCCTGCTGAGATTGGGAGCAAGACAAGGATGCCCACTGTCACCACTGTTATTCAATATTGTGCTAGAAGTTCTAGCTTGCAGCAATTAGGCAAGGAAAGAAATACAAGACATCCAAAATGGAAAGGAAGAAGGAAAGCTGCTGCTTTTTGCTAAAATGATCCTATAAAAATCCTGAAAAATCCACAACAAAGCAACTAGAGCTAGTAAATGAATTTAGCAAAGTGGCCATCAACACACAAAAATCAGTAGCTTTCTATATACTAGTAATGAGCAATCTGAGGAGGAAATAAAGAAAAAATTTCCATTTACAATAGCAACTAAAAGAATCCGATATCTAAGGATAAATTTAAACAAGGATGTAAAGGCCCTATACTCAGAAACATTGCTACAAGAAATCAAAGAAGACCTAAACAACTGGAATTAAACAAAATCAAGGACATTCCTTGTTCATGGATTAGAAGACTAAATATCATTAAGATATGTCAATTCTACCCAAATGGATTTACAGATTCAGTGCAATCCCAATCAAAATTCCAACAGCCTACTTTGCAGAAATAGAAAAGCCAATTGTTGAATTTATTTTAGAAGGTAAGGGGCCCGGGAAACGGATGTGGCTCAAGAGGTTCGGCATCCGTCTACCATATGGAGAGACCAGGGTTCGATCACCGGTACCTCCTGGTAAAAAAAAAAACAAACAAACAAACAAATAGAAGGTAAGGGGCCCCAAATAGCCAAAAACATCTTGAAAAAGAACAAAGTCAGCAGATTCACGCTTCCTGACTTGAAAAAATACCACAAATCTATAGTGCTCAAAACGGCATGATATTGGCATAAAGATAGACATATTAATCAATGGAATCAAATTGAGAGTTCAGAAGTAGGCCCTCACATCTGTGGTCAATTGATTTTGAAACAGCTGTCAAGTCCACTCAACTGGGACAGAATAGTCTCTTCAACAAATTATGCTGGGAGAACTGGATATCCATATCTAAAAGGATGAAAAAGACCCTTATCTCACAACTTATACAAAAAACAATTCAAAATGGATGAAAGACTTAAATATAAGAGCCAGTTCCATAAAACTATCTTCAAGATCTTGTGGTAGGAGGTGGTTTCTTAGGCTTTTCACCCAAAGTACAAGCAGTGAATGAAAAAAATAGATAAATGAGACCTCCTCAAAACTGAATACTTTTGTGCGTCAAAGGACTTTTTCAAGAAAATGAGAAGATAGCCTACTCAATGGGAGAAAATATTTAAAACCCACATATCTGGTAAGGGCTTAATATTGAGAATATGTAAAGAAATCCTACAGCTCACCAACAAAAAGAGAAACAACCCAATTAAAAAAGATTTGAATAGACAATTTGCCAAAGAGGAAATACAAATGGCTAAAAAGCACATGAAGACATGTTCAAAATCACTAGCTATTTAATGTGGAAATGCAAATTAAAACCATAATGAGATATCATTTCACACCAGAATGTTCACTTAAAACAAAAACAGAAAACTGCAAGTGTTGGAAAGGAGTTGGAGAAATAGGAGCACTTATTCACTGCTGGTGGGAATGTAGGTAGCGCAGCCTCTGTGGAAGACAGTTTGGAGTTCCTCAGGAAGCTAAGTATAGAACTGCCATATATGATCCAGCAGTCCCGCTGCTAAGTATATACTGAAAACAGAAAGCAAGGATATGAACAGGCATTGGCACACCGATATTCATAGCAGCATTATTCATAATTGCCAAAAGATGGAAACAACCCAAGTGCCATCAACAGATGAATGGATAAACAAAGTGTGATATATACATATGATGCACTATTTTTCAGCTGTAAGAAATGAAGTCTTCATGCATGCAACAACATGGATGAACCTTGAGGACATTATATTGAGTGAAATAAGTGAGACAAAAGGACAAATATTGTATGATCTCACTACTACAATAAGTATAACAGACAAACTCATGGAGTCAATATCTAGGTTACCAGGAGACAGAATGACAGTAGAGAATGGGGAGCTGAGGCTTAACTTGTGCAGAATTTTCAATAAGGCTAATTGTAAATGTTTTGAAATGAATAGATGTAATGGTAGCTCATTATCATGAGTGTAATTACCAGTGCTGAACGTGTGTGTGATTGTCTGAAAGAGGGGACATTTGGGTTGTTTATGTCACTAGAAGGTAAACTAAAGGATGAAACATGGGACTGTATAACATTGAACCTTCTTGCAGATAAATGTGGTAAATACTACAAATTTAAGAATGTTACATAAAATAGCATAAATGTACATCAATATTATAAGGTGTTGTATATGGGGGAAAATAACGCAAAAATTATAGGATATAGTTAATAGTAATATTTTAATATTCTTTCAACATTTGTGAGGAAGGTACCTCACCAATGCTAAGTGGCAATAATGGGGTAAAACGGGTATGGAACTTTCTTTTTTGGAGCAATGAAAATGTTCTAAAATTGATTGGGGTGATGAATGCACAACTCTGATTACACTGAGAGCCATTGATTATACACTTTGGATGGATTGTATGGTGTGCAAATTAAGAAGAGAGTCTTCCAGGCAAGATTGTTTTGATTAGCAGCTTGGTAATGACAAAAGCCTTGCTCCTTCAGACCTCCTCTCCTAAACCAATTCCTGTGACCAAAGGAATGTCAGGAACTGATTACTAAGGCCTGGCTTGCCTGAGTCATCACTCTGGCAAGGCAAGGCTTGTGGCATGAATCTGTTTGAGTCAGATCAGGGTGCAAAATGCACAGATGACGCCCAATGGAGAAGAGACCAGATGTTGGGAAGCCATCTGTGTTAAGTCAGCCAAAGGGGTGATGATGCAAAATACGAAATCTGTTGGCTTTTATAAAGGATATTTATTTGGGGTAGAAGCTTAATTACCAGACCATAAAGCATAAATTACTTTCCTCATGAAAGTCTATTGCCACATGTTAGGGCAAGATGGCTGCCGACATCTGCCAAGAGTTCAGGCTTCTTGGGTTCCCCTCTCTCTGGGTTCAGGTGCTGTGCCCTTTCCACAGGCCAGCTGTAGACTATCAGGTGAATGGCTCTGTGTCTCTCCTTGGGGCTTCTGTCATGTCTAAGAGCCATCTCTATTCCTCTGTGTTCTCCTGTGTGTTCACTTCCCAGGCTCCAGCTCAAAACTCAGCATCAGAACTCCAACTCTTGAGAAATGTATATATTTATTCATCTGTGTTTACTTTTTAGTTTTTGTTTATTTTGTACATTTAATAATTGAAAATATAAAGTGAAAAAACAAAAACAAAACTCCAACTCTGTCCTTTGCCATGTCTTTTATCTGTGAGTCCACCAAGGGGCGGGGACTCAACGTCCTACTGATATGGCCCAATCAAAGCCCTAATCGTAATTTAATCACGCCCAGAGAAACAGACCAGTTTATAAACATAATCCAATATCTATTTTTGGAATTCATAAATAATACCAAACTGCTACACCATCTATAGTCCACTACAACATCAGCATGAGCAAAATGCCTTTACACTTGATCTTAGCCAAAAGGCCGAGAAGCGATACAAAATGCCTTTAAAAACGTAGATATATTTCCTTAAAATGTATCCCAAAGCCAAAGAGTTTATTTTAATATGTTTGATCCCCACTCTTAAAATTTTCCACCTTCTTGCTTCTCTATCTTGGAGCATGTGTGAGAAAGGATCTTCATGTGGACAGTCAGGTGCAGCAAGGATGAGTGATATCAGATATGTATAAAAGGAGAGTCGATTCATCCTCACAGGTCCTAGAAGAGAAAAGAGCAGCAGGCCTCACAGGGTCGAATGGGGAAGCCCATCAGGAGCATCAGCTCAACCAGGCAGGCAGGGAGCGAAAGGCTACAGTGGACATGGGGAGTCTGCCTTTATAAAGTTACATGGTGGAGCTGGAGCAGTTGGTCAAGCCAGAGCAGGGATTGGGGGGTTTGCATATTTAACTGTTGCGGGGGTGCAACCCAGGTAGGAAGAGTGGAGGAGAGGGAGAAGCTGTTTATCTTGTATCAGCAGATGTCAGGTGGTCACCAAGGAAACCACTGACAGGTCAGAGATGCGGAAACACTCCCTACAGAGCAGATGGCAGAAGTTGCCCAAGCTTTAATATGGACACTATGCCACAAGAGCCACACTTCCAGATTTCACTTTTCCAGAAATGAGATGAGATAGAGTACCTTTTTAATGAACCCCATTTAGTATATTACAGAGCTGACAGAGTTTCTATAGTTGCATCAAGAAATCTTAGCACTTTCAGAATGAAACTGTATTTAGTTTTGCTTGATCTCCTAATGAGGTTAAAATTAACACCAAAAATTTAGAATAATGATAGTCTCAATGGGGGTATTTCTCTGTATAACCTGTCCTGCCCTGTTGCCCAAGTGTTGCTTATATTCCGGCTTTCACTTTAGGTGGCTGAATTAGTAAAGGAACTTCGCTGCGAGCTTGACCAGCTTCTCCAGGATAAGATAAAAAACCCGAGCATAGACCTTTGTACCTGTCCTCGAGGATCCCGGATCATCAGCATGATTGTGAAACTTGTTACCACACAGTGAAGACCTGCCTTAGGGGAGTGCTCGCTACTCACCTGCTTCTCCCTTGCCTGGGAAATAACAGCAGCACCTCTACCTCGAACTAAAGACCCAGGCTGGAGCTGGCCCTGGTGGAGGAGCCCAGCGGATACGGTGCTGGGTCAGCCGAGGCAGCACAGACCCGTAGGTAAATTTCTAGACTCTGCATTTCTAACAGAGCCGCGGACACTCCCAGCACAATTTAGAGTGTCACTGGGGAGACAGCCTCTGACCCAGCTTGCCTGTCTCTACTCTGTGACTGTCCTGGAGTGAATGAAATTCACCTAACACAAAAGTGAATGTTTAATACAGTAAACATTATGTATTAATTTTGCTTTTTAATGGGGTGGGATAGGGGCATGAGAGGAAATGCCTGTTTCTTTTTCTGTCATAAAGGCTCAATGGAGAGAAGTCACAACAGAGAAAGAACCTGGACCTTTCCACAAGTGGGGGAAAAAAAAAATCATGTAAGCAAGAAAAAAAATTTTCATTGTAAGCTATTGGCTGTTGAGTAAACTTGATTTGTGAGGAATTTTTATGTTTACTCAATTAAAGGTCGGCCTTAAAAAAAAAAAAGTTTAATGAGTTCTGTTGTGGTATTAAAATGCAAGCCAGTCTTATCACAGCACCCCTATTCTTAGGAGCAGGACAATCTGGGTGTCTTCATTCTCTTTAATTCTCCGTTAAGGAGTCTTTATCTTACAGACTCACCCAGATCTATGGCCATATTTCACCATTACCTGAAGGGAAACTTTAATGCATTCTCCAGGGCAGAGTTGGCACAGTTGAGGTAGAAAAGGATGCCATGCTAGTGTCAGAGTTACAGCCATAAAGTTGCCTTCCGTGAGACTGCTTATTTTCAACTATCACTTAGATTAATGGGGCACTAGCATTTTTTTTTACCAGGAGGTACCGGGGATCGAACCCCGGTCTCTCCATATGGTAGACAGATGCCGAACCTCCTGAGCCACATCCGTTTCCCGAGCATTTTAAAAAATATATAAATACATGTACATTCTCTGGATGTTTGTCAGTGTGTCTAGGCAGGATCTCAAAGATCTCAGTGGAAAAAATATTCTTGCATTTCTCTAGACCTCAAGTAGAGTCACTACAGGTTTCACACTATATCCAGATTGAATAACAAACTGATCAGCAAAACCACCCCAGTGAAGGGTATTCATTTTTCAAAGTATTATTTTAGTTAAGGTTTCAGGAAATCTCCTAGGCTGTCCAACATGATCATTATCAAGATGTTTGCAGTCAGCTATTACCAGTGTGTTTAAGCTTCAGGACATTTGACTAGTCTAGACTCTAAGCAGTATTTTTGAAAAGGCATTAATTCATGTCGTCAATTTTTTTTTTTTTTTTTTTTTTTAATGCATATGCAAGCCAACTTCAGCATCCAATTCTGACTTGCTGTCAAAACAGTGCTCCCATAACAGAACTGACTAGGCTGGGACCTTTAAGAGAAATCAAGGAGAAAATGGCATTAACCTTCTAAAGTAAATTTTTAGACCCAGTCTTGATTCTCGGTGCAGCCCTAGCTAGAGCCATGTGCCAAGTGTACCTGCAGCTTTTAACACAGGTTTGCAGCAAAGCACCCAGCAGGGAGGTGGCTAACAATCACACTTCCCATCAAGGGGGTTGGGAAATTGCTCCCCTCAAAGAAGCCAGTTTTTGGGCTGGTCACTTTCAGCGGCATACAAATCACTATACAGATGTGCCAGAATGTGAAACAGATTGGGAAGCCTTGACTTAAGGCACCGAATAAAAAAAATTTAAGCTTTTCTTCATTAAAATTACAAAATAAGAAATGAAATAGAATCAACTTCTATGCAATGAAAGATCAGAATGAAGTATAGTATTTCAAGGTGAAACTTGATTTATAAGCCCCCAAAAGATGGTTAGCATTTAATGTAATTTTATGGAGAGCTTGGTAAATGGTTTCTTAAAATTAAATATTTTACTTTTACTGCACTCTAGCTAGGGAACAATATCAATAAGGTACTTGCTACTGAATTAGTCTGCCCTGCTGTTTTATACTATTTCTAACCTCTGGGGAGTTCCCAGGAAATAAAAATAGGCAAACATTCTTATAGAGGTGATCATAGGTCATAGGTTAATACTTCTTCCTCCTTGAATTCCATATCTGATTATTACAACTCAAACTCCTTGGCATGTGATAAACTTTGGTCTTTATCCTCCTATTCTAATTCACTCAGAGATCTAAATTTAAATAATATATCTAAGCACAACATGTGATCTGTAGGCATATGGTAGACGTTAGGTCTTTTTCATTTCTAGGAAAGGGTTTGAACTGCCCAAGAGGACATCATAAAATAAGATATTTGAAAGTACTTCGTAAAATTAAAATTAAAATGTAAGGCATTAGGACTGAGGGTATGATTTTCAAGTGCAGTCCAGGCTGACTTTGTGGGGACTCTATTCTGTATTGTATTCTCTCTATAGCTGGAGACCTAGAGCTGAGAGGCTTGGGCTTAATACACTTAGGGCGTCCTGTGGACGTCACCCAGTTGCCACAGAAATAACAGATTCCTGGAGACCAGCAGTACATATTGTATTATGCTTGAACAGGCCTAGGCAGAGGCTGGCTCTTTCCTAAATCATCCTGAAATTAAGCATAATTCTTAGGCTTCCCCCCAGTCCCAAACAATGTATGGGGGAGAGAGGGGAGTTTGCTTGCAGTACTCAGCCAGTCAATAAATACAAGGTTAGTTGTTTTCAGAAGTTAGATCTTGATTATGAATCTGAATCTTTGTCAGTATTTGAGTGCTCACCATACAGAGTGCCCCAGATGTAACAACACAGAAACTGCTAATATAATTTGTTGTCTAAAAATTTTGAACCCTTCAATGTCTTTCAGTCTCACATATGTAAAACTATGCAGTGACTGGATGAACAGTAAACCATGATGAACCACTAACATGGAGAGAATGCTTTTTCTTAAAATTTTTATCACCCCCCAATAATTTATTAGAGATTGAGCTTAGATAGGATTTATAGCAATCACTGATCCTGAAGGTGCTTAGAAAAAATTTGATGGGTTCTTTTGAAGAGTGACTCATGCCCTATATATGAACCATCAGGAATTATCAGATTAATGTTTTATAAAGATACAGGACAGCAACCCAAACATGAACTTGTTCCCACAGATAGTCCAGCCTCTGCCTCGTGTGGCTCAGCTCCAGACCTACTGAGGTCAGCTCTAACCCAGAGTCCTAGTGAGACAGCCATGACAAAGGATGACTTAGAATCAGTTAACTGGATTTTGTTTTCACCTCAATTTCAACCTTTTAGGAAAGAAATAAAGGGCAACAAAAGCCAATATGAGGGATTTGTTTGAAAAAACAACTTCCATGGGGTGCCTTGGAAATTTAGTCCAAGCTCATAACTTGCTAACTATGGTATAATAGTGTATATTTATCCAAAAACATTTTCAACAGGAGCAGTTCAGACAGATTTTTTGTATTACTCCCTTATGCAGAAAATACAATTACGTCTACTTCCTCCTAGGTTTTACTGAAAATGTCCTTTAGAAGTTAATTTTCCTTCATGGTGAATGAATTTACGCTATAAAGAAGAGATGACCCATGGCTGGGTTTCTTCTACAATAATTAAAGACAGGACAACTTAGCCAAAAAGACACATTCACTTCCTCAGAATTCCCTTTGAAAAAGTTTTGCCTCACTCCATACTTGGGTTTTAAATGTATCATAACAGTGTGTTCACCTTTCGTATTTGTCCATAGAGGATAATTACTATAACAAATCCAGGATCCTGTCATGTACAAAGACTATAAAGAAGTTTCCTCAAAGGGGAAAATGTGGGTTTTGATTTAAACAAGTGGTTCTCAAATGGGGGTGGATTTTGGCAATGTCTAGAGACAAGGTTGTCATAACTGGCAGTGCTGCTGACATCTAGTGGGTAGAGGCCAGGGATGCTGCTGACCATCCTACATTGCACAGGACGCCACCCCACTCCCTCAAAAACTTATCTAGTCCAAAATGCCAGTCGTGCCAAGGTGGAGGAAACCTTGTTTCAAACAAAACAAGATAGATAACCACTTAGAAAGTCTAGCTACTGGCTATTAGCCAGATTTAAATTATGCCCATAGGCATCTCTAAAAAATGGAAATATATTTTGAGTAATGCAAGTGAAAATCTCTGCCAAATAAATGCTAATAAACGTGTATGTGTCGGGAAGCGGCTGTGGCTCAATCAGTGGGGCTCCTGTTTGCCATGTGGGAGGCCCCGGGTTCGGTTCCCGGGGCCTCCTGGTGAGGGCAGGCCCGCCCACACGGCGTGGTTGGCTGACCCACCGAGCACAAGCAGCAAGGGGGGGGGGGATAAATGAATAAATAAATAAAATCTTAAAAAAAAAAACAAAAACGTGTATGTGTCAAGAGCTTAAGAGTACATTGTTTTCTCAAGAATACAGAGCGCTTAAGAATTTTGGGAAATTATATATGCAAATGAGAAAAGCCATGCACAGATGGGTTTAAATGATATTCTTTAAAAACATGTTCTACCATTACATTTTGAAAAAGCACTTATTTTGAAAATGTGAGGATAAGTTAAAACATGCTTTTTGAAGATGATTTGTATGTGACACTAATACTGTTACCACATTCCATTGCAAAACTCATGCTTAGATCTACAGTAAAATGTTGAAAATGTACACACACACCCCTAATCTTTGTATTATTTGAAGATAGTCCAACCTAGTAGACTTTGACCAATATGCTAAAATACAAATAGGGTTTTGGAAAAAAAAAAAAAAGCTTATAGCTCTATAGGTATATGACTGTAAAATGTTTAAATCTAATGCAAAGTCTAATTAGGAACTATGATTTCTAGGCTCTAACCTTCCTCCTATCATTTGAATTGGAAAATCTGTTTTAGGACTTTATTATCACAAGAAAGAATGCAAAGACATGTTATATTCTTTAGAAGACAGATGTTTGTTCAAATCAGGGGCCATACGATACAGTGGATTTCAAGGAACTATTCCATATGAGGAAACTAATCCACTTGATTATAGACCTAGCACAAAACAATCTGTAATTAGTAATTACAGACTTTTCTGATAATGCTGCCCTTCTGTCTCTGAAATTCACCTGTGCAATTTCCCATTTAAACTTCAGCTGTCCCCATTTTTTCTATTTTTTTTCTATTTTTATTTTTTATTTTTTTTTGTTTTTTATTTTCTTTTTTTTTTTAATTTTTTTTTTTTTATTCTTTTTTCTTTTTTTTTTTTTTTTTTGTTTTGTTTTATTTGTCCCCATTATTTCTAGACCATAAATCTTTATACCAACTTTTTCTACAGTAAGCATGGCTAAGATTGGATTAACCAAAGCATACAATCTGATTAGTACTCTATGAGGTTGATTGTCCTATTTATAACTACTGTGTGCTACATTTGAGAACCATATTGGGGTTGCAGAAATTCCTTCCATATTTATGCTTACAATTTCAACTTAACAAACATATTTTTAAACAAGTGCTATGTGCCAGTCACCCAGCTAGGGACTCAGGATACAAAAAAGAACAGGAACACAGGAAAAACAGAGAAATAAAGTTTACTTGAATAAATTCAATCAGAAGTACAAGTTGCCCTGTGGAAGAGTTGCTGAAAATTCTGATGGGTCCTGGATGTCCTGTCTTGAAATTAAAAGGAAAAAGAGTTCATGGCTTCAACCAATTCTCTTAATTTTACTTTTTAAGACCCTCATCTCATTCAGCAATTACAGACTGCTTTTTTAAACCTTGTGAGCAACTTCTGCATATAACCAAAGCAGAAGTTGTAGGGGATAAATGTATGGCCTCCTTCCTCTTCAAAATGTATTTGGATAATGCTAAGTAAAGAAAGGGGAACATGAAAGTGTATATAAATTCAGGAAGGCAACAGGACACAAGATCAATATACAGGGGGGCGGATGTGGCTCAAATGGTTGGGCGTCCATCTGCCATATGGAGGGACCTGGGTTCGATCCCCAGGACCTCCCAGTAAAAATAAAAAATATCTATATATAGAAGGCACATGGGCTGCCAGGCCCCGGGAGCCAGGCAGCAAGATGATGACGTAACAGGGGAGAGACAAGACGAGATGCTCTGAAAGCTCTGAAAACCAGGAACCGAGGTGGCGCAGGTGGCAGAACACCTCTCTCCTACATCGGAGGTCTCCAGGATCGAATCCTGGTGAAGACTGGAGGAGGAGGATGAGAAGAGATGGCAGGAAACAGAGAATTGCCCAGCGAATGGACACAAAACAGCAAATGGGGAAGGGGGGGGTTTAAAATGGATAAAGTAAATAAATCTTAAAAAAAAAAAAAAAAAAAAAATCAATATACAAAAATCAACTGCATTTCTACATACTAGCCACAAAAACAATTGTGAAATTAAATTGTGAAAGTGAAATTAAGAAAACAATTCCATTCACAGTAACATCAAAATGAATAAAGTGCCTAAGAATAAATTTAATCAAAGAAGACTTGTAAACTCTAAACTTCAAAACAATGCAGTAAGAAATTAAAGAAGATCTAAATACATGAAGACTCATTCTATGTTCATGAAATGGAATACTCAATAAAGTGGCAATTGTCCTTAAATTGATCTTATAGTTACAACATAATCCCTATCAGAATCCAAGCAGGAGACAGACTTCTGGGAAGATGGCGGATTAGGAAGTTGCAGGGCTCACTTCTCTCCCAGAAAAGCAGCTAGGGGACAGGCAGAAACTGTCCAAAACAACTATTCAAGGGCTCTGAAGATCAAGGGAGTACTGTGGAACACCCAGGAAAGAGTAGGAGGAAGAGATGGAGAAACCATATGTGAGATTGTAACTGAGGTCACCATAGCTTCTGGTGCCCACCCCCACTCTTGGGGCAAACAGCTTTGGGTCGTCCAGTCCTTGTCTGGCAGGCAGCTATGGACTGAGAGGGCCATGGAAAACCACTGCCCCAAGGACAGGGCAGCACTGTTCCAGCTTTTGGTCGGTGATTTTAGACCACCAGTCCCATGGTTTCAAGCTAACCCAGCCAGTTACCACCTGCCTTTGTTTGGACCCACCATTGTTTTGACCAGTATCAGGGAAAGCCAGCGGAGGGCTAAAAATAGCATGCCTTCTGAGGGCTGGGGGAAGAGGTTGCCCAAGAGCGCTGTCTGCTGGGACGGTCAGGAAAGCGCACCATTGGGTAATGGCATTCAAGGCTCTTGGGAGTCTTTCCTGACCCTTTCCCAGGGCACTTCATGGGTCCCTGGCCATGTTTCCATTGGGTAATACTGTGAATTAAGTGTCAAAGAAGAGCATTAACACAAAGCCAATCAACAACAAAATCTTAGACAAAGGAGAGAATCCAACCTTCAGAGTAAACTCATCAAGACAATCAGATACCCAGACAGCAACAAAATTACATACTAAGACACAAGAAGATACAGCCCAGTCAAAGGAGCCAATTAAAAAAGCTGGAGGAGATACAGAATTTCGAACAAATAATCAAAGATGTTCAAACAAATCTCCTAAATCAATTCAAGGAGATGGTTAAAAGATAAAGGATATTAAGACACTAGGTGATCATAAGGAATTTGAAAGCATGCAAAGAAAAATAATGCATCTTAATTCACATATTTCACTCAACATGATGTCTTCAAGGATCATCCATATTGTATGTATTATGTATCAAAATTTCATTCCTTTATATGGCTGAATCATTGTATGTATCATTGTATGTATAGACTACATTTAGTTTATTCATTCATCTATTGAAGGACACTTTGGGGTTGCTTCCTTTTGTCTATTGTGAATACTACTACTATGAACATTGGTGTCCAAGCATCTCCCTGCTTTCAATTCATTTCCCTCAGTGATGTTTTGTAATTTTTTTTTTTTTTAAAGATTTTATTTATTTATTCATTTATCCCCCCCTTGCTGCTTGTGCTCGCTGGGTCAGCCAACCACACCGCGCGGGCAGGCCTGCCCCCACCAGGAGGCCCCGGGAACCGAACCCGGGGCCTCCCATATGGTAAACGGGAGCCCTACTGATTGAGCCACAGCCGCTTCCCTGTAATTTTTGAAATATATGTTTTGCCCTTCTTTGTTAAATTTATAACTATTTTATTCTTTTTGATGCTATTGTAAATGGAATTATTTTATTAGTTTAATGTTTGAATTGTTCAGTACAAATGTATAGAAATATGGTTTTAGCACATTAACCTTGTGTCTTGCAACCTAAATTTGTTGTAGTTTTAATAGTTTTTTTTTTTTTTTTTAGTAGATTCCTTAGGACTTTCTATGTACAAGATCATGTAATCTGCAAATAGATATAGTTTTGTTTCTTTTCCAATCTGTCTTTTATTGCATTTTATGCCTAATTGCCCTACCTAGAACCTCCCATATAGTGTTGAATAGAAGTGGCAAGAATAAAGAAAAAAGTGAAAAAAAAAAAAAAAGATGTGGCAAGAATGAACATTCTTGTCTTGTTCCTAATATTATAGGGAAAGCATTCAGTCTTTCACCATGTAAGTATGATATTAGATGGTTTGTTTTTTTTTTAAAGATGGCTTTTATTAAGTTGAGGAGGGAGTTCCCCTCTATTTCTAGTTTGTTTAGTGCTGTTATCTTGAAGAGGCATTAAATTTTGTCAAATACTTTTTAAAAAATGAAGGAGTTTAAGATATTCACAGATAAACAGAAACTGAGGGAGTTCATTAACAAGAAACCTGCCCTACAAGAAACACTAAAGGGAGTCCTGCTAGCTGAAGGGAAAGGACAGGAGTGAGAGACTTGGAGAAGAGTGTAGAAATGAAGATAATCAGTAAGGGTAATTGAAAGGATAAAAGGAGAGACAAAAATAAGATATGACATATATAAGCCAGAGAATTAAATGGTTTAAGTACTGCCTTTTCAGTAATAACATTGAATTGTAAATGGTTAAACTCCCCAGTCAAAAGACACACACTGACAGAATGGATTAAAAAATATATAGAATATTCTCGCTGTCCTGATTTTGTGATAATCTGGGTAGGCCAAATATTCGCTATATTAGAAAACATGCATGTGTCCCCAGACCTAGTTTTTCTCCCTAGGTCTGGTTTTTAGGATGCTGGTGATAAACTAAGAAAAAAAAAAAAAAAAAAAATATATATATATATAAGCCACCTATATGCTGTCTACAAAAGAATCATCTTAAATCCAAGGATACAAATAGGGTGAAAATAAAAGGCTGGAAAAAAGTTACTACATGCAAACAGAAACAAAAGAACAAAACACAACAAATAGCTGGAATAGCTATACTAACATCGGACAAAATAGACTTGCAAAACTTACACAAGACAAAGAAGGGCATTATATATTAATAAAAGGGTTAATACAACAAGAAAAGTAACAATCATATGTGCCTAACCAGCGTGCCCAAAATACATGAGGCAAACTCTGGCAACACTGAAGGAAGAAATAGATATGTCTACAATAATAGTTGGAGACTTCAATACACCACTCTCATCAATAGACCATCTAGACAGAGACTCAATAAGGAAACAGAGAACTTGAATAACTTGATAAATGAACTAGACCTAATAGACATACAGAACAATGCACACCCAAAACAGCAGGGTATACATTCTTCTCCAGTGCACATGGATCATTCTCCAGGAGACCACATGTTGAATCACAAAACAAGTCTAAATAAATTTAAAAGGATTGAAATTATGCATAGCACTTTCTCTGATTAAAATGGAATGAAGTTGGGAAGCGGCTGTGGCTCAATCAGTAGGGCTCCCGTTTACCATATGGGAGGCCCCGGGTTCGGTTCCTGGGGCCTCCTGGTGAAGGCAAGCCCGCCCACGCGGCGTGGTTAGCTGACCCAGCGAGCACAAGCAGCAAGGGGGGGATAAATGAATAAATAAATAAAATCTTTAAAAAAAAAAAAAAAAAAAGAAGTGAATAATATGTTTAAAAAAAATGGAATGAAGTTGGAAATCAGTAACAGGCTGAGGACTGGAAAATGCAAAAATTTATGGAAGTTAAACAATACAATCTTAATCAATGGGCTAAAGAAGAAATTGCCAGGGAAATCAGTAAATATCTCAAGACAAATGAAAACAAGAACACAGCATATCTGTGGCATTTGAGTTTTTCTGTGGATCCCAGAAAATCCTATTCTTAAAGCTAATCCATTCCTGTGCATGTAAATCTTTTGTAGTAATTAATTAAATTACTTCAGATAAGGGCCTTTGGTTAGACTGAATGACCTAGCCTGGGTCTTAATCCCCTTACTGGAATCCTTTATAAATAGAGAAATTTTAAAAAGCTGCAAACACAGAAAAAAATGCAGAGACAGAGAGAAGCCTCCAGAAGCTGACGAACCAGGAGAAAAGCCACAGATGGAGCAGCCTGAAGCTGAAGACAACAAGGCCCAGAGGAGAGGTGAGCAGACACTGCCTTGTGCCTGATTGCCCACAGCTGCAGCTCAGATAGAAACCATCTTTTGATGATGCTGCCATGATCCTGATCACCTACAGGTGCAGGTGGGGAAGAAAGCATCTCTGATAATTTTGAAACTTTCATGGCCTCAGAATTGTAAGCTTTTAACCTACTAACTTCCCACCATAAAAGCCAACACATTTCTGGTATATTGTTCCCAGCAGCTTTTGGCAAAATAAAACATAGCAAAACATATGGGATGCAGCAACAGCAGTGCTGAGAGGGAAATGTATAGCCCTAAATACTTGCATTAAAAAGGAAGAGGAAGAAACCCAAGATGGCAAAGTAAAGAGTAACAGGGTGCACTTGTCCTCTAGACATGGCAAGACAATAGACTTGCAAGGCATGGGAGAAACGGCCAGGTGGCTCACATGCATGGCCCTACCAATTGCAGGGAAAGGGTGGGGGTGTGGGACCAGCAGCCCACGAGGGCAGCCTCACAGGTTGCAGGGAAAGTGGCAGGAGAGTGGTGCAGGAGCAGACCAGGTGGGTGGCTCCACTGATTGTGGAGAAAGGGTGGGGGAGCAGTGTGGACAGCCCATGTGAGCAGCCCTGCCAATTGCAGGAAATGAGCAGGGGAGCAGTGGGGGAGCAGTTTGGAGACCCACATGGGAGCCCTGCCCATTGCAGGTAAAGTGCAGGGAAGCAGAGTGGGTGGCCCTCACGGGCAGCTCTGCCAGTTGCAGGAAAAGTGGCAGGGAGTGGCATGGATGGCCCCCATGGGCAGACCTGCCGATTGTGGGAATGGGTGGGGGAACAGCATAGGAGCGGCGCAGGCAGCCACTGTGGGCAGCCCACCAGTAGTCGAGGAAGTGCTGGGGGCAGGGGAAGCGGCAGGTGGTGCAGCACAGGTGGACCACAAAGGCAGCCTTGCTGAGTGGAAAGCAACAAGTACAGTCTTGCCAGGTGTAAGAAAAGCAGTGTGGGTGAGGAGCTGCAAGGGCAAACTTGTGGGACGCACGGGGGGAGCAGTGCGGCCAGCCCATGAGGGAAGCTCAACCAGGCATGGTGGAATGGTGTGAATAGCTTTGAGGGAGGTGTCACCTGGCGTGGACGGACACAAGGGGAAGGCAGGCCGTGGGGTGGTACAACATCAAGGAGCTGGATGGGGATATTGAGAAAGGCCACTGCAGAGGAACTGGCTCTTTGAAACTGTTCTGTACCCCCTTTGTGGGTCCCTGGCCTGGTTTTGATCAAAGACGGGCAGGTATAAAGAATTAAAATAAGCTGAAACAAGTGTCAAAGCAGAGCCTTATGATAAAACCAAACAACAATAAAACCCTGGGCAAGAGAAAGAAACTGACCATCAAGATAAACAAGAAGAAAGAGAGGGGAGGGAGGGAGGAGCAGATTAGACACTAACAAAAAATTACAAGCCATACTAAGAAGTGGGAAGATATGGCCCAATCAAAGGAACAAAGCAATAAGTCAAAGACACAGAATTTGGAACTAATCAAAGATGTCCATACAAATCTCCTAAATCAATTCAAGGAAATAAGGGGAGAAATAAAAGATATTAAGAAGACATTGGGGGGGGGCGGATGTGGCTCAAATGGTTGGGCATCCGTCTGCCATATGGAGGGGATCTGGGTTCGATCCCCGGGATCTCCCAGTAAAATAAAAAATATATATATAGAAGGCGCATGGGCTGCCAGGCTCTGTGTGCCAGTGAGCCGCCGGGCCCTAGGAGCCATGCAGCAAGATAATGACGTAACAGGAGAGAGATGCAGGGGAGAGACAAGACGAGATGCTCCGAAAGCCAGGAACCAAGATGGCACAGGTGGCAGAACACCTCTCTCCTACATTGGAGGTCTCCAGGATCGAATCCTGGTGAAGACTGGAGGAGGATGAGAAGAGATGGCAGAAAACAGATACAGAGAATTGCCCAGCAAATGGACACAAAACAGCAAATGGGGAAGGGGGGGGGTAAAAATGGATAAAGTAAATAAATAAATCTTAAAAAAAAAAAAACAACATTGGGTGCGCATATAGAAGAAATTGAAAACATATATAGAAAAATAATGGCTCTAATGGTAATGAAAGGCACAATCAATAGAAGAGATTAAAAATACACTAGAGGGAGCAGATATGGCTCAAGCAGTTGAGCACCTGCCTCCCACATGGGAGGTTCCGGGTTCAGTTCCTGGTGCCTCCTGAAAAAAAAAAAAAAAAAAACAAGCAAAACAATAAAACCAACTCAGGGAAGCAGATGTGGCTCAGTGGTTGAGTGCCGGCTTCCCACATATGAAGTCCTGGGTTCAATCCCCAGCCCCCGGTATCTCAAAAACAAACAAAACAAACAACAACAACAAAAAAAAAAAACCCACTAAAGTCAAAAATGGAAAAAAGTAAGCAATGTCTCAGGGAATTAAATGACAGCATGAAGTGTACAAACATGCATATTATGGTTATCCTAGAGGGAGAAGAGAAGGGGAAAGTGGCAGAAGGAATGTTTGAGGAAATAATGGTCAAAAATTTCCCAACTATTATTATGAGAGGCATAAATGTACATATTCAGGAAGCACACCATACTCAAAACAGAATAAGTCCTAACAGAAATAGTCCAAGACACATATTAATCAGATTTCAAAAGCCAAAGAGAAAGAGAAAGTCCCGAAAGCAAAAGAAAAGCAATTCAACACATACAAGAGTTGCTCAATAAGACTAAATGCTGACTTCTCATCAGAAATCATGGAGGCAAGGGGGCAGTGGTATGACATATTTAAGGTAATGAGAGAGAAACAATGCTAACCAAGAATTCTGTATCTGGCAAAACTGTCTTTGAAAAATGAGGGAGAGATTAAAATATTCACAGATAAAAAGAAACAGAGAATTTGTAAATAAGAGGCCTACCATACAAGAAATACAAAAGGGAGTGCTGCAGCCTGAAAGACAGGAAACAGATGCCTGGAGGAGAGTGTACAAATAAAGATTATTAGGGTAACTAAAAGGGTAAAAAGAGGGACAAAAATAAGATATGAAATATAAAAGCCAAAGGATAAAATATTTGACATAAGGACTGCCTTTACAGTAATTAGATTGAATTTTATGGATTAAACTCCCCAATTAGGAGAAACAGATTGGATTTTTTTTTTTTTTTTTTTTTAATGATCCATCTATATGCTGTCTACAAGAGACTAACATCAGACCTAAGGACACAAATAGGCTGAAAGTTAAAAGGTTGAAAAATGATATTCCATGCAAAAAGTAACCAAAAAGGAGGTGGGGTAGATATACTGATATCTGACAAAATAGACGTTAAATACAGTTTGTTATAAGAGACAAAGGAAATTATATGTTAATAAAAGGAACAATCTACCAAGAAGAAAAAACAATCAAATATTTATGCACCTAACCAAGGTACCCCAAATTATATGGCAAAACTGAGGGGAGAAATAGACATATCTACAATAATAGTGGGGGACTTCAATAAGCCACTCAGCAAATGACAGAACATCTAAACAGAGGATCATTAAGAAGCAGAGATCTTGAATAATATGATAACGGAACTAGACCTCCACAGATATAGACAGAACATTCCTCCCCAAAACAGCACGATATACATTCTTCTCGAGTGCTCATGGGTCATTCACAGGATAGACCACATGTTAGGTTATAAAATAAGGTTCAAAGAATTTAGAAAGATTAAAATTATACAAAGCACTTTCTCTAACCACAACATAATGAAGCTGGAAGTTAATAACAGGTGTAGAAAGGGAAAATTCACAAATATATGGAGATTAAACAACACACTCTTAAATAATCAGTGGGTCAAAGAAGAAATTACAAGAGAAATCAGTAAATATCTCCAGATGAATGAAAATAAGACAATATATCAAAATTTATGGGATGCAAAGGATGTTAACCCTCTGAGGAGGGAGTTGAGGCAGGTTAGTATAGGGAAGGGGAAGACTTGAGTCATAGCTGAAGACCCAGCAGAACACATGGCTGGCAGAACATGTGGCCCTGAGACCCCACCCAGAAACCTCCTGAGGGTAAGGCTACCAGAAAAATCCCTGGCCACAAGATCCCATTTCAAACTCTTTCCGGGATCAAGGGGAAGCCCCAGATACCTTCAAACAAAAAGCCTCACCATTGGCCCCCTGAGAACTAACAGGTGGGGCAACCAATCAGAAGAGCAAACAGCTGGGGCCCCTCCCCAACATTATGAAGGCCTGAGCTGGAGCCCCACACACATGACTTACCCTGCAGCACACCTGCATCCATGTCTAAGACTGTGTACTCCTCTTTATTTTTAATAACAAAATCAGTTTTATTAATACATATTAATAAACTATCCAGAGTGTACAATCAAGGGTATTTTCTATAATCACATAGTTGTGCTCTTGTTTCTTAATAAACTCTTTACTCCCTTGACTAAAAAAACAAACAAACAACAACAAAAAAAAAACCTTATGGGATGCAGCAAAGGCACTAATAACAGGGAAATTTATAGCCCTAAATGCTTACATTGAAAAAAGAAAGAAGAGCTAAAGTCAAAGACGTAACTGCTCATCTGGAGGAACTAGAAAAAGAACAGCAAACTAATCCCAAAGCAAGCAGAAGGACAGAAATAAATTTTAGGGCAGAAATAGATGAAATTGAAAATTAAAAAAAAAAAAAAAAAGAACAAAACCAAAAGCTGGTTCTTTGAGAAGATTAAAAAGATTGACAAACCCCTAGCTAGACTAACTAGGAAAAAAAAAGAGAGAAGATGCAAATAAATAAAATCAGAGAGAGGGAACATCACCACTGACAGCACAGAAATAAAAAGGATAAGAAGTTACTATTGGGAAGCGGCTGTGGCTCAATCAGTAGGGCTCCCGTTTACCATGTGGGAGGCCCCGGGTTCGGTTCCCGGGGCCTCCTGGTGAAGGCAAGCCCGCCCGCACGGCGTGGTTGGCTGACCCGGTGAGCACAAGCAGCAAGGGGGGGATAAATGAATAAATAAATAAAATCTTTAAAAAAAAAAAAAAAGAAGTTACTATGAACAACTGTATGCCAACAATTTAGACAACTTAGATAAAATGGATAAATTCCTAAAAACAAATGAACAACCTACACTGACGAAAGTAGAAATAGAAGACCTCAATAAACCAATCACAAGTAAAGAGACTGAATCAGTCATCAATAAAAACCCCCAACAAAGAAGAGTCCAGGACCAGATGGCTTCATAGGTGAATTCTACCAAGCCTTCCCAAAAGAACTAATACCAATCTCCCGTCAAACTCTTCCAAAAAATTGAAGAGGAGGAAACACCTAACTCATTCTATGAAGTCAACATCACCCTAATACCAAAGCCAGATAAAGATGCTACAAAAAAAGAAAATTACAGATCAATCTCTCTAATGAATTTAGGTGCAAAAATCCTTAACAAAATACTGACAAATAGAATCCAACAATACAATAAAAGAATTATACTGCATGATCAAGTGGGTTTTATCCCAGGTGTGGAAGGGTGATTCAACGCAAGAAAAATCAATGTCATACACCACATTAAAGCTAATGAGAAAAAATCACATAATTATCTTTCGATGCAGAAAAGGCATTAGGCAAAATCCCGCATCCTTTCTTGATAAAAACATTTCAGAAGATAGAAATAGAAAGAAACTGCCTCAATATGATAAAAGGCATATATGATAAAACCACAGCTAATATAATACTCAATGGTGAAAGACTTAAAGCTTTCCCTCTAAAATGCCGAACAAAATGATGCCCACTGTCACCACTCTTACTCAACACTGTGTTAGAAGTTCCTCCTAGAGCAGTTAGGCAAGAAAAATAAAAGGCATCCAAATTGGAAAGGAAGAAGTAAAACGTTCACTATTTGCAAATGGCATAACCGTATATATAGAAAGTTCCGAAAAATCCACAACAAAGCTACTAGGGCTAATAAACGAGTTCAGCAATGGTAGTGAGATATAAGATCAATACACAAAAATCAGTCAATGTTTCTATATACTAGTAATGAGCAAGCTGAGGAGGAAATCAGGAAACAAATTCCATTTACCTGGCCAAGTTGACACATTAGCCTAACCATCACAGCATATTACAAATCTACAGTGGTCAAAACAGCATGGTAGGGAAGCGGCTGTGGCTCAATCAGTAGGGCTCCCGTTTACCATATGGGAGGCCCCGGGTTCGGTTCCCGGGGCCTCCTGGTGAAGGCAAGCCCGCCCGCATGGCGTGGTTAGCTGACCCAGCGAGCACAAGCAGCAAGGGGGGGATAAATGAATAAATAAATAAAATCTTAAAAAAAAAAAAAAAAATGAAAGGATGGAAAAAATTAAAAAAAAAAAAAAAAAAAAAAAAAAAAAAAAATTAGCCTAACCATCAAAACATATTACAAATCTACAGTGGTCAAAACAGCATGGTATTGACATAAAGATAGACATATTGATCAATGAAATTGAATTGAGAGTTCAGAAACAGAACCTCACCTCTATGGTCAAGTGATTTTTGACAAGCCTGTCAAGCCCACTCAGCAGGTACAGAGCAGTCTATTCAACAAATGTTGCTGGGAGAACTGGATTTCCATATCCAAAAGAATGAAAGATGACCCCTATCTACCATATAATCCAGCAGTCCACTACTAGGTATATACTCAGAACAATTGAAAACAGGGACAGATAGACATTTGCATAACAATGTTCAAAGTGGCATTATTCACAATTGCAGAAAGAGGGAAACAACCCAGGTGTCCATTAACTGATGAATGGATAAACAAAATATGGTGTATACATCTGATGGAATATTATTCAGCTGTAAGAAGAAATGAAATTGTGATACATATGACAAGTGGACAAACCTTGAGGACATTATGTTGAGTGAAACAAACCAGACACAAAAGGACAATACTGTATGATCTCACTAATATAGCTAAATATAATGAGCAAACTCATGGAGTTATTAGCTAGAAGACTGGTCACCAGAAGATAGAATGAGGATAGAGAATGGGGAGCTGAGGCTTGATTTGTGCAGAATTTTCAATAAGGTCGATTGTAAGTGTTTAGAATTAGATGGAGGTCATGACAGCTTATTACATAATAAGCAGTGCTGATATGTGGGTATGATTGTGGTTGAAAGGGAAAGTCTAGGGACATGTATGTCACTAGAAGGAAAGTTAAAGGGTGAACCATGGGACTGTATAGCATAGTGAACCCTGTTGTGGACAATGAGTGTGGTTAATAGTACAAATAAAAGAATGTTCTTCCATGAATCAGAACAAATGTACGTTAATATTAGAAGATGTTAATGTTAAGGTTGTATTTGGGCTAAAACACACTTAAAGCAAACTATGGATTGTAGTGAATATATTTTCATCAATTGTAAAAAAAAATGATTATGCTAAGTGAAAGAAACCAGACACAAAGTACTACATATTGCATGATTATAAAATATTTTAAAAATAGCACCTAGGGTGTGGATGTGGCTCAAGTGGTTGGGCATCCATCTGCCATATGGAGGGACCTGGGTTCAATCCCCAGGACCTCCTGGTAAATTTTAAAAAATAGAAGGCATGAGGTGAGCCACTGGTCCTCACGCACACGCATGGTGAGCCAGGCCCCACCGAGCCATGCAGCAAGATGATGATGCAGCAAGGGAGAGACACAGGGGAGAGCCAAGACAAAACACACCGGAAACCAGGAACTGAGGTGGCACAGGTGGCAGAGTGCCTCTCTCCCACATCAGAGGTCCCTAGGATCAAATCCCGGTGAAGACTGGAGAAGGATGAGAAGAGAAAGCAGGAAACAGACATAGACGATCACCCAGTGAATAGACACAGCGAATGGGGGCGGGGGATAAATAAAGTAAATATATAAATCTTTAAAAAAAAAAAAAAGCTAATTACAAGATGTCAATAATAGGGTGGTATATGGGGAAAATGCACCTAATGCAAACTATAGACTATAATTAACAGTAATACTTTAATATTCTTTCATCAGTTGTAACAAAGGTAAACCAATGCTAAGTGGCAATAATAGAGGGGTAAAAAAAGATATGGGATTTTTCTTTTTGGAGCAATGAGATTGTTCTCAAATTGATTATGCTGATGAATGCACAACCCTGTAGTTATACCAAGAGCCATTGATAATACACTTTGAAAGGACTGTATGGTGGGTGAAAAAAAACTTTAATAATAAATAAATAAATAATCTAAAATTTTTTAAAATCCCAGCAGCCACTTTTTGCCGAGATTGACAGGCTGATGCAAAATTTATATGGAAATGCAAAGGACCAAAAACAGCCAAACAATCTTGTTAAAGAACAATGTTGGAGGACATAAACTTATCAATTTCAAATATTACTATAAAGCTATAATAATACAGCGCTTACTAATATAAGAATAGAAATAGAGATCAATGGAACAGAATTGCAAGTCCAGAAATAAACCCTTACAATTTATAATTTATGATCAACTGATATTTAACAAACATGCCCAGATAGTTCAATGGATAAAAAATAGTCTCTTCAACAAACAGTACCAGGATATTTGGATATTCTCATGCAAAAAAGATTAATTTAATCTGTTACCTCAAACTAAACACAAAAATTAATTCAAAATGAATCATAAACCTAAATTTAAGAGCTAAATAAAATTTTTTGAAGAAAATATAGAAAATCTTAATGACTTTGGGTTACGCAGAGTTCTTAGATACAACACCAAAAGCACAATCCAAAGAAAAAAATTAATAAATTGTACATCAATTTTAAATACAAGTCCTTTATCAGATATAAGATTTGTAAATACTTTCTCCCAGTCTGTGGCTTGTCCTGTATTTTCTTAAAAAATTTTGAACTTTAAAAACACAATTAAGTTGATAAGAAAACAAACTCAATAAAATATTTTAAAATGAGCAAAATATTTGAATAGACATTTCACCAAAGATCTACAAATGCTAATAATCACATGGAAGATACACAACACTATTAATCATTAGGGAAATGCAAATCAAAACCACAATGAAGTATCACTACCTACCTGTTACAATGGCTATAATCAAAAGGACAGTGCTAGTGAGGATGTGAGATGTGGAGAAATTGGAATCTTCATATATTGCTGATGGAAATGGAAAATGGTTGGCCACATTAGAAAACAGTTTGGCAGTTTCTTAAAAAGTTAAACATAAATTTGCCATACAACACAGCAATTCCACACCTAGGTTTCTAGGAGATACCTAAGAAAAATGAAAACACGTCCACACAAAGATTTGTTCATAAATGTTCACAGAAGCATTCATAAGAGCTAAAAAGTGGAAACAATTCAAATGTCCATCTACTGGTGAATGGATAAATAAAATGTAGCATAGTTGTAACATAATACTATTCAGCAATTAAAAGAGAACAAACCACTGATAGATGCTACGACATGGATGAAGTTCAAAAACATTATGGTAAGTGAAAGAAGCCAGACAAAAGATTATATATTTCATATAAATGGCATCATACAATACGTGGAAAAGTCAAATCTATAGAGACAGAAAATAGATCAGTGGTTGCCTGGGTCTGGAGGTGGGAATGGGAATTGACTTCAAATGGGACATGGGATCTTTCAGGGGGATGGAAATGTTAAAAAATGGGATTGTGATAATATCTGCACAACTGTAAATTTACTAAAAATCACTAAATTGTACACTTAAAATGGGTGATTTTTATGGTACATAAATAATACCTCAATGAAGTTCTTTTTTAAAAAATATGTATGAAGATCCTTTTTAATTACAAAGCAAAAAATAGTAACTTTACAGTAGAAAAACCTGGCAGACCTCATCTTAACCAAGTGACAGTTATTATCACCAGAAATTTTAAAAATGACAATCATGTGCCTCCTAATATAATTACTGAGATGAGTATACCATCATTTCTGGGATATTGCTGTCTAAAAAAAAAAATATATATATATATATATATGCATATCCTAAATTGAATTATGAGAAAACATGAGACAAATTCAAACTGAGGGTCATTCTACAAAATAACTGGCCCGTATTCTTAAAAAAAAAAAAAAAATCAATGTCAATTGTAGCAGTGTGGTATTGTTTATGAATTCTAAAAATAGATATTTGGATTATGTTTGTAAACTCATCTGTTCCTCTAGGCGTATTAGATTGTATTAGGGTCAGAGGTTTCACTTTTACTTGATTAAATTAGGATTGGGATTTTGATTCGGCCATATCAGTAGGATGTTGAGTCCCTGCCCCCTTGGTGGGCAGGGACTCACAGAGAAAAACAAAATGGCAGAGGAGAGAGTTTGTGGTTTTGAAACTGGAGCCCGGGGAAGTAAACACACAGGAGAAGAACTCTGAGGAAGAGAGACAGTCATTCGACAGGATCCTGTGACCCCGGGAAGAAAGATGAGACGTTCACATGATAGTTTGCAGCTGCAGAGACCAGACCCCTGAGTAGCTGAGCCCTAAAAGAACAAGCCCCAGGAGAGAGACAAGACTCATCCCAGCCTACAGATGATATTGGAAGAAGCTGGGACCACGGAGCCTTAAGAGGAAGAGGAAGGCTGAACCCTCGCAGACGTCACCCGCCATCTTGCTCCAACACGTGGCCAATGACTTTGGGTGAGAAAGTACCTCTTATGGTACCATGAGTTGGACTCTTTAGGGCCTTGTGACTGTAAGCTTCTACCCCAAATAAATACCTTTATAAAAGCCAACAGAGTTCTAGTGCTTTGCATTAGCACCCTTTTGGCTGACTAATACAGTCATGTAAATGAAAGACTGTGGAACCATTCCAGATTAAAAAAAACTAGATACATGGCAACTGAATATAACATATGATCCAAAAAAAATATTTTGCTATAAAGGGCATCAAGACAATAGACAGAATCTGAGTAAGGTTTGTATTAAATAACATTTCTGTATCAGTGTTAATTTCCTGATTTTGATGACCATGCTATGATTATTTAAGAGAATGCCTTCATTTTTACCATTGCATCCATGATTTACTCTCAAACAGTTCAGGGAAAAAAGTAAATAGACATCAAAGAACAAAAGCAAATGTAGTAAAATGCTAAGGGTATATGGAATTCTTTGCTATATTCTTGCAAAATAATTTAAAAGAAAAACAGTACAGGTATGCCTAATTAAAATTTTTCTAAAAATATATATGTGCCTCTGAGTAAAGATTAGACAGGCACACCTGGATGATGAAAATATGAGAAAAATAATTTCTGATTTTTTTAAAGTGAAGATATAAATCAAACAGTTCCCATTACTGGAAATAAGCAGACACATGGAAAAATGCTAATAATAAAGAATAAAATCAAAACAACTTTAATCTTATTGCCAAAAAAGAAAATAACTTTAAAATACCATTTTATATTAAGTAGCAAAAATTAAACAATGTTAATACCTTGAAGATCTGGTGAAATTTGTACATTTACTTATTGTTTTTGGTAATGTAAAGTGGCACAACTCATTTTAAAAGTAATACAAGAAAAAACCAACATATGTTCATACTTTCTGACATAGCTCTCACTTCTAGGCACTTATCTTAAAATATCTTTGATAAATTAATAAAGATATATTCATGAAGACATTCTTTGCAACATTATGATAGCAAAAAAAAAAGCACAACAAATGTCAAAATTTAGGGGAATGTTTTAATAAGTTGTGATTCAAAACAATAGAATATTGCCTTGAATGTTGCCTTAAATCTTAATACTTTTAAGACAACAGAAACAGAAAAATATAGAAAAACCAACTACAAACATTGATTACAAAATTACAAAAACTTTTAAGGATTACAGAGCAATGTGCAAAAGTAAGAAGCATGTACAGGTACTGGAATAATATCTTAAGAAAAATCAATATTACAATATTGTAAGACTGTTTGAACAATTAAAAAGTCACTCATATTGTGGTTTGGCAATACAAAAAATTATGTATAATTATAGTAACTCATTGTCTGATTTCTCCCAAATTTTAAGCATGAAATAGTAATCCCAAGTCCTGACTTTTTTAGCATTCTAGAATATATCTACTTTAAGAGGTATCATGAAATTTTCATCAAGTCTCACATTAAAACAATTGTAAATTTCTTAAATTTTCATAACAAAATTTTTAAAAAACTCAATTCATGGAAAAATAAATTGCAGCCAAAATATTTTTAGGAAGAAAGTGTTAATCCGCCATGCATTTGGAAAAAGGCCCTCGCCAAAAGGGGGAAATAGGGGGGCGGATGTGGCTCAAATGGTTGGGCATCTGTCTGCCATATGGAGCAACCTGGGTTCGATCCCCGGGACCTCCCGGTAAAATAAAAAATAAAAAAATAAAAAACCATATTAAAAAGAGGGGGGGGGGAGAATATTAAAGAGTTTTTATGGCCAAGATTTCAAAATGAGTCAGGAGGTCATTCCAGAGGGTATGCTTATGCAGGTCTCAGGAAGATCTCAAACTGCCACAGTAAACAAAGCCTCAAACAAAACTGCTTTCGTGGGCTCTAGGGACATCTGGACACCACAGGCAAGCCACACGGCCTCATGAAATCAACAGCCCCTCAGCGGGCCCTATCTGGAAATATATGAAAAGCTATTTCCCTAATATAACATAGTTATACTCATTTATAATTCCCCTAAGCATGATTCTTCTAGTCCTTTTATTTGAACCTATAATTTCCAATGTATCTGTGTTAAGTACATTTCTCAGAGACTTAAGTCTTTAAATTGTTCATATGCTAGGTGTGTTGCCGGATTTTCTCTAGGTTCTTGGCTATGCTACAAAAGAGAGTTCCTACGGCCACATTTTCCATGGCCGTGGTTTTCTGCCAGGTTCCAGATACATCTTTTTATTCCCTAGACTAGCCTGCCTCAGTTGAGCCCTGAAACCCAGCAAAGTTGTGGCCAACTCTTTCTCTCTAGTTCTTTGGGCTTGCCCTGGACAACTAACAAAACAATGATGATGGATCAGTCTCATCCCCAAAACAAGGAGTATCTTCAACTGCAAGCGAAACAATTCTTTTCCTCTGCTCCATAATATCTATATCCCCTCTCAGCCTGAGGCAGTCAGAGTCAACATCATCTCAAATCCCTCAAGATGGAAAAATGAACAAAAATAAGGGGGCAGTATAACCACAGAACAAAGCTGATTTATTGTTATTGTAGTTATTATCTTGTGTTAATGGAGTAACTTGTAATATTGATAAAAAATATATTTTAAAAATTTTAAAAAGAGGGAAAAAATTAATACACATAAAAATTTCTGGGGCCCCTTCTAGATGAGAGGTCACTTTGTTAGTTGAGAAATAGAAAAAGACAGAAATGTAATATATATAATTTAATTTGCTCATAGTTTTTGGCATGATAAGCTTATAATACAATATGTCAAGTAAGAACTAAAACTGTTAAAAAAAATAAGAATTAAGAATTTTTAAATGTTCTCTAAATTCCTTTAAAGTCTCAATTCCTGTCAGTGTATAAAGGTAGACAAAGGAAAGGGGGATAAGAACTAAAATATATTATCTGCTGTATGCCAGGTACAGTGCTAACTGCTTTCACATAAATACTTCCCTAAAATATAGCCTTTATTTTACAGAATGAGCAAACTTAAGCTCATGGAGGTTAGGTACCTCTTCCAACATTAATGAATAAGGTCAGAATTCAGTTTCATGTATGTTTCAATTCTAAGATCCATGCTAATTCTACCACACCATAATGCTACTAACCTAGTAAAAGAAACAGAAAATTCTCCCAATCCAAAACAAATTGAAAACTCTACTCCCAATCCTTGGAGCCTAATCAAGAAGACAGGGGCAGCTCCACCAATTTCTAGACTAAAAGACATCAAAACCCTGATAAAACATGGGGGGCACTGATACTTTCTTCATTTATAGAAAGGGCTGTTTTGGAGGGAAGAGGTGCTTCTTGCATATGCATGAAATAGACATTACATTTTATTGTCTGTTCAATCACATGAAATATAATACTCTGACATACTTTTAGAAATAATCTTGAGTGATAGGATATTCACATGATTGACAGGCAATTATACTTTACACTTTCCTGTAGGCATGTTACTTTAATAAAGTCTAGGGTGCGGATGTGGCTCAAGCAGTTGAGCACCTGCTCCGCACATAGGAGGTCCCAGGTTGGTTCCCAGTGCCTCCTAAAACCAGAAACAAACGACAAACAAAAGGAAAAACCAATTCAGGGAACTGGCCCGGTACAAAAAAAAAAAAAAAAAAACTTTAGGAGGCAAAAATGGAGAGATATAGGAAATCAGATGAACTGTAAGATAACAAGAAATCAGCACAAAGGTTGGAAACTCTGATTCCAGGAGACAAAAAATTACTCAGTGAGAGACAAACAGGCTTTTGTTTTTTAAAACATTCTTGGTATCAACTATATTCAAAGACTGCCCTGGCTACCGCCCACAGCTGGCAGCAAGCAGAGCCAGCCTGGAGGGGAAATCTCCCTCTGGAGCATCCAGTACCAAAGATGCGATAGGCCTCTGAGGAGTGATCTGAACGGGCGAGTTAAACTCCTGGGAAGTGATCTGAACAGGTGAGTTAAACTCCGGGGAAAAATCTTAGCTGACAATTTGACTAGGGGAAGTCCCCCAGCAGGCAGGTTTCCATGGCAAAGCGGGATCATTTAGCCTCTCAAGCACTCAGGCTTTGTTTGCAGGCAAATTGTTCAAACAATCAGACGACTCAGTTGCCCAGAAGCAGTTTGTGTCACCAGCTCATTAGTCTGACTGCAAAGAAATCTACCAACACCAATAAACCAGAACCTGTCCCTGGACCAAGATCAAGCCTGATCAGCAGGCAGGGTGCGTCCTCGGCGCCCATGGCTGCCGCTCACACGTGACCGTTCAATCACTTATTCTGCAGGCACTTACTCTGTCCCCCCAGGTGCCCAGCCCTGGTGCTTGGACCAGGGACACAAGGACAGAAAGCTGCCATCCTCACACGCCCCACATGGATGGACAGAAGGGCCAGCTCTTTCCACCCACGTGTCAGGCAGAAGACAGGGTTTCAGCAGCTTCTGCCCGCGTGTTTTCCCTTCATTTCTTTTGCTGCTGCTTCCGTTGTTTTTGTCTTTTGTACCTGGCCCACTCCTCACAGAGCCTGTCTGTGCTCCGCAGCGTTGAGAAAAGGATTAGTGCAAGCCGAACACGCAGGCTTTGGTGAACAGAGCTGAATTTGGTTTCAACATCTAATTCAATTTGTTCTGCCGAGATTGAAATATGAAATGGTTGCCAGTCGAGCGTTCAAAGGCAGCCAGAGACAGGGACTGGAGAATGAGCACCTGCTGAAAATTTTAATTTTAATGAAAATGACTTGAACCCTTTGGTACATCTTGTAGAATTGGAACACACCCCCATCCTGTGAGAAAGCCTCTTGGGTTATATCTGGTAGCCCGTCTCTTCTGCCGAGCTTCAATGATGATTTTTTTCAACAGTACTAATAAAAGATTAATAGGAAAAAAAAAAAAGATCAAGCATGATCAATACTATGGATCATTTCCTACAAGGCTTCCACACCTTTGAGGGCCTCCCATACCCTGTCAGAATCATTTTCCATGCTAACTTCAATTAGTTCTTATTCTCCTTTCCCTATTTGCTTTCTGAAGACATTTCAGGGTTTGAACAGGAGTCTTAGTCACAAATAAGGCTATGAGCTAAATTTTGCTTTTAGCATCTGTAATGCAGGTAGAGTCCCTGGCCTCCTAACTGCACCAGTTGTAACACAGGCAGTCAAGCCTGACCAACTACTTTAATATTCCAGAGAAACCACACAGGAGCCCAGCGATGGTCATGCCTTTACTACTTACCCATACACAGAAGCCAGTGGCAGCAGACTGGAGGAAGCTTTGCGCCCTGCTACGCACAGCCTAACAGACACAGTCAGCTTTTATAAGGTTACAAACAGTGGGACACAAGGGTTACTAGTTAACAATTACTGGGCCTCCTGATTATCACAGGGATTCTTTCCATGCTTACAGCCACCCTGTTTATGAGGGTCAGGTGGCTGGCCAGACCAACCCAGCCTTAGTCCAGGGCCTCGGGTTCCCAGAAAGGGCATTCCGCCTTCATTTACCCTACAGCATCACAGAAATTTAAAGTTGTGAAGGAGGGACCTTTTGTTCCCCCCAAAGTTTCTAATTCATTTTTCCAAGTGTGGTCTGGGCCTGGCAGCATCTCCTTCACCTGGAAGTTTGTTAGAAATGCAAATTCTTGACCCTACCCCGGACCAACTAAATCAAAATCTCTTGGGGGTAGGGCCCAGTAAAACTGTTTCAACAAGTTCTCCAGCTGATTCTGATGCTTGCTAAAGTGGGAGAAACACTGGGATTCAACATCCTGTTATTAGGCAACTGCAGAAAATGATTTAGCTGTTATCAAACTGTATTCAAAGGCTGAAGAGACAGCAACTCTAAAACCTGAATATGTTAAAGTAATTATTCCAAAATGTACTGTTAAACACATCCAGGAAGGGGACTCGTGAGGTGGGCAAGCGAAAAAACACATGAGAAGTATGAGTCCATACCAGGCAGCAGGCAGCAGCCACGCGGCAGACAATCTCCTCCTTCGGGCTGCCCTGTTGGTTTTATTGTCTCATTCTTGGCATACAATAACATATTGATACAATGGTAAGCATAACATGTCGATCAGGTTATATAACATGTCAGTTAGATTATATAACATACTATGTTATTGTTCCTCAACTGTCCTCGACCCCAGGATTGTTTAGAGAACAGTTGCTAGAAGCCAGGTTTATCAGCTACCTTTGGATACAGGCCCAAGGATGTGTGGAGACATCCTGCAGCTGGCTAGGGCCGAGGCCATCACCCGAACTTGACCGTCCTCACATGTACCCACTGTCCATTTTTTTTTTTTTTTTTACCGGGAGGTACCGGGGATCGAACCCCGGTCTCTCCACATGGCAGACAGACGCCGAACCCTTGAGCCACGTCCGTTTCCCGTTTTTTGTTTTTTGTTTTTTTTAAAGATTTATTATTCCCCCCACCACCACCTTGTCTACTCTCTGTGTCCATTCGCTGTGCGTTCTTCTGTGTCTGCTTGTCTTCTCTTTAGGTGGCACTGAGAACCATTCCTGGGAACTTCTGGAGTGGGAGAGGTGCTCAATCTTTTGCACCACCTCAGCTCCCTGGTCTCTCCGCTGTGTCTCTTTTTGTTGCGTCATCTTGCTGCTCCAGCTTTCCACGTGGGCCAGCTTGCCTTCACCAGGAGGCCCCAGGAATCGAACCCTGGACCTCCTATATGGTAGACAGGAGCCTAATTGCTTGAGCCACATCCACTTCCTCCCACTGTCTTTTACAAAAGGGATGCCAAGGGATAGACAACATGGAACTGAGAAATCTTGTGCAGATGGACCAGGAAATATGAGTGAGTTTAGCCAGTAGCAGCCCCAGGGGCTTGTCAAGGTCAAAACTGCCTCATGCAGTCTGCCCCAACCCCTGTCAGACCAGGCTAGTGCAAAGATCTCCTAGGACAGATGTCCTAGGGCAAATTTTTTGTAAAGGGACACACAGTAAATATAAGTCATACAGTCTCTGTTTCAACTATCCAATTTTGCCATTATAGCATGAAAACGCCCACAGACAAAATGTAAACCCATGGGTATGACTTGGTCCCAATAAAACTTCATTTAACAAAGAGGCAACAGACCGGATTTGACCCCACAGCCGGCAGTTTGCCAACCTGTCCCAGAGTCAGAGGTTTATGTGATGTAGGAACCTTGGGGCCACTCTAGATATGACAAAAAAGACCCCCAAACTAACAATCTGAAGTGTCTGGTCCAGAAACTCCATAAAGAGTCCCGATTCATAACTGGCTTCTAACAGGGTAGGGCCAGGAAGCAAAGAATGATTCCTGCATTCTCTTCCCTCAGCGAAGCTCTTGAACTGGGGAATGAGGACTATAGGGAGGCAGCACTGTGAGCCTGAAATTTGGGCTAAATCCACAAAAGAAGGCAAAAGAAGCTGGGCCAAGTTCAGCAGCAGAACACCTTGACACATCCCCCTTTTTCCTCAGAGATATCAGCCAATACTTACTTTAAAGGCTTTGAGTACTATAAGGTTTATGTGTTGATTTTACTAATAGTGAAAATGAAAAAAAGGATATGTTCTGACTCAAAAACTATCTAATCATCAACACTAAAGTAAAAGATATAAACAGTTTAAAAACAGACACATATGATTAGTGCAATTAATAAGAAAAAAAGACCTAACAAGGCTATGATTTTACCTTAACATTTTATAATGAATCTCATGTTGCATTTTTCCAAGTACATTTCTGGCCTAACAAAAATGGAGGTATATCCCCATTACAAAAAAAGACCCCTAGATTCTGACATACCTGTGCCAATTTAATTGCATGTGATGCTATCCTTGCCCCAGGTCAACTCTTTCCTAAAGAAATTAGCATCCATAATCCATAATCCACACCTTTGATTTTACCAAAACTACAAAGAATCATAATGCATGCACACCTTTAAAGTTCTATAACAGGAAGGCTTAAATTGAAAACACCTGATCAACATGCAAAACTCAGTAATGTTTTTGTACACTAGTACTGAACAACCTGAGGAGGAAATCAGGGGAAAATTCCATTTTCAATAGCAACAAAAAGACTCAGATACCTAGGAATCAATTTAACCAAAGAAGTACAGGACCTATATGCAGAAAACTAAAAAACAATGCTAAAAGAAATTAAAAACACCTGATGAAGGGGAAAAAAATAGTCTATTTCAATCAGCTCATTCACAATTTTTGGCCTCTCACTGTGAAGCTGTAAGATGTCCTTGAATAAGATCCTGAACACGTGACAGAATAATCTCATTAGAACTGCTACAATTTTCCGGGCCATATGGTGGGTCTATAGTCAGGACCCCAGCCACACAGAGAGTCCTTTGTGTTTCTCCCTGCTCAGTAATGGGGATGTGGTTCTTCTCTAGCCATGTCTTTAGGCTGTTCTTTCTCTTTTCCAGATCCTCAGAGCTGTATGCTTTGCAGTCTCCAGACATGAACAAATGCATCAGCTTCTCTCTCACCCTCTGGTCTCCTTCACTCACAGTTTCAACAGTCTGCACAGCATGTCCCATAACTCCAGTCACAGACATGCTGCCATCTTCAAGGAAGTTCACGAGGACAATACTTGGGAAGAAAAGTAAATTCAGAGCGGATTTGCAAAGAAACAAACTTAAAAGGCCTATAAAACTATGGAGGAAGCAACAAAATGAAAGACATCATCAACCCCAACAAGAGAACCAATTATCCCAAAAGTCACTACAATACCGGAGGGAGGATGATCTTTCCCTATCTGATATTAATCCTTTCATCATCAAATGTTTTCTCTTGTTCAACAAGCACTTGCTAAGGGTCCTACACAGTTTCTGAGCTTTTTATTAGTCTAAAACTAATCAGTGTGGGATGCACAGATAACCTAAAGAGTTATGACTGTCTTAACTGCGTATATTAGAAAAGAAACAGGCCACAAATTTAACTTTTAGAGTTAAAAACAACTAAATAATAACCCCACCCCTGCTCCAAAGCAGACCAAATAAGGTGCAAAATTAATGAAATAGAGGAGTCAACAACCAAATCCAAAAATTGGCTCTTTGAAAAAAGGTATATAAAATTCACAAAACTCAGCACAGATTGATAACCATAAAGAGAGAGAAGGCACATATAAATAATATTAACAAAAATAAATAAATAAATAGGAATAAAGCAGCAAAGATTAAACTTAGAAAATATTAAGAATAAGGGAAGCAGATGTGGCTCAAGTGACTGAGCTCCCGCCTACCACACAGGAAGTCCCAGTTTTGGTTCCTGGTGCCTCCTTGAGAAGAGGAGCTGGAGCAGTGGGCAGGCGTGGCAAGATGATGCAACAAGATAATGCAACAAGGAGACACAGAGAGGAAAGACAATGAGACCCGGCAAAGCAGGGAGCTGAGGTGGCTCAAGTGATTAAGCACCTCTCTCCCACATGGGAGGTCCCAAGTTCAGTTCCCGGTGCCTCCTGGAGAAGACGAGCAAGACAGTGAGCTAGTGTGATGGGCTGGTGCAGGCGAGCTGACGCAACAAAAAGGAAACAGTGAGAGAAACAATAAAGCAGGGAGTGGAGGTGGCTCAAGCGATTGAGTGTCACTCTCCCACATGGGAGGTACCAGGTTTGGTTGCTGGTGCCTCCTAAAAAAGAAGACAAACCTACAGAATTGTGTGGGAGAGGGTGTAAACTACAATGTAAACTATAATCCATGCTTAGTGCCAATGCTCCAAAATGTGTTCATCAATTGCACTGAATGTACCACACTAATGAAGGATGTTGTTAATGTGGGTAAAAGTAGGCAGTGTGGGGAGCAGGGCACATGGGAATCCCCTAAAATTTTTATGTAACCTTTATGTAATCTAAATATCTTAAAAAAATAAAATAAAGTAAAATAAATAAAAAGACGAGCAGAGAGAGCACACACAGCAAATGGACACAGAGAGCAGAGAGCAAGTGCAAATAACGGGGGGTGGGGGGAATAAATAAATAAAATAAGTCTTTAAAAAAATAAAATAAAAAGGAAATGATGAGGGAGCGGATGTAGCTCAAGCAGCTGAGCACCTGCTTCTCAAATATGAGGTTCCGGGTTTGATTCCTGGTACCTCCCAAAAACAAAAATAACAACTAACAAACAAATGAAAAAACCAACTCAGGGGAGCTGATGTAGATCAGTAGTTGAGTGCCGACTTTCCACATACAAGGTCCCGGGTTCAATCCCGGACCTTATATGAATGTACATCTATGTGATTATACTAAATACTATTGATTGTATACTTTGGATGAATTGTATACTTTATTAATATGTATCGATAAAATTGATGTTTTCTTAAAAAAAGAAAATGAAATTCTTAGATGAGAAGAATTAGCTTATCTGCTTTCTAAATTTTGATAAAGCATATAGGCAGCACAAAGGGGTACCATGATTTCAGGGGAGGAAGTCGCATACTCACTTGGCAGAGACTGGGTCTGTGGCTAAAACCCATCCTTTATACTCATTTTTCTCACTGGCTGTCACTCTGACTTCTTTGTAAGTGTAATCTTGCCATTCTAGGGGGCTTTTCTTCATCCATTCATTCATGGTTGCCAGCTGTGTAGATCTAAAAAGCCACTAGTTTGGGTTAATATATATGTTCCGCCCAGGCTTACCGGTTAATCTCCATCCTAGAAGCATAGAACATCTGATTTGCCTCAAATTCTTAAGTAGTTAATACAATTGTTTCAATATATGTATAAGAAACTGTTATGGTTGGGGAAAATAACACGTTTGTAAAAACTGCTTGAAAATTTTTCGAAATATATCTGGAAAAGAAAAACTGTTAATATTTGCAATCCAGCCTGAATGCTAAGGGATCACCAAGTCGCCGCGGAACGTGTCTGGGGTAATTCATCTGCATCTAATCTACGCCCCCAATCCCATTTCAAATCTTAGGTCTGCAGGTGATGCCCGATTTTGCTTTCCTTCGATCAGGAGGTCACTTCACACTACATTTAGCCAAAAAGGAGGCAAAGAACAACTCTGATGCCCACCCACTCGCTCACAGGCCATGGGTCTCGGTTGGAACTCGCCACGGAGACGCCCCCGGATTTGTTACAATTTACTCTTAAAATGTGTTTGGAGGATGTGCAAACGAGGCGGCAGCTGCTAAGACTACAGAGCGCAGACTCACTGGCCTGTCCTGCTGCCGCACGTCATTTAAAGCCCTACTCACAATTACTGGTATTTAACGTTTAAGCCTAACAAACGAGAAAAAAATACCGTTTAAAAGTCCTTGCGGGGCCAGGTACTCAGCAACCACGCTGTCAAGAAGTCCCTTAAGCGAAGCCCGCCCGCGACCAGCATGCTTTGCCTCTTATCGTCACTTCCTTTCCCCAGAATCCTCTGTTTTGTAGTCTTCGGCTTCGGTCGGTCCCCAAAGAGCTGAGAATAGCCGGCCGAGCGATTTAATCGCGGGGAGTCTGGCTTTTGTTTAATAAATCATCATGTTTGCTAGGGTCGTCACGCTTCACTGTTACGACAAACTTTCTGTTTATTGAAGAGGAAAAGGCTCGTGCCAGCTTCACATTCATAGTAGTCATGAAAATGCATCTTTCCCAGGAAATCAAAACACATAGACCCTCTAGGTACAAATCTGAATTTCTAAAGCTCTAGAAATGCAATGTGAAAATACCTTTAGAGGTATTTCTTGTTTGTTTGGCCTATATAGGGCAGTTAAGATTCCTGCTCCTATACCAA
The DNA here is from genome assembly GCA_026826555.1 of Tolypeutes matacus. Classification (NCBI taxonomy): domain Eukaryota; kingdom Metazoa; phylum Chordata; class Mammalia; order Cingulata; family Chlamyphoridae; genus Tolypeutes; species Tolypeutes matacus. Next base: position 48,941,593 of record JAKSZT010054030.1, read on the forward strand.
TCAAAATTCCAACAGCCTGCTTTATAGAATTAGAAAAGGCAATTACCAAATTCATTTGGAAGGGAAAGTGCATCCAAATAGTCAAAAGCATTCTAAAAAAGATGACCACATGGGAGGAACTTCACTGCCTGACCTTGAAACATAGCACAAAGTTGCAATGGTCAGAACATCATGGTACTGGCATAACCATAAAACTACTAGAAGAACCATAAAACTACTAGGAGAAAATGCAGGGAAACATCTTGAAGACCTTATGGTAGGTGGTAGTTTCTTGGGCCTTTCACCCAAAGCATGTGCAACAAAAGGAAAAATAGATAAATGGTATCTCCTCAAAATTAAACACTTTTGCACCTTACAGGACTTTGTCAAAAGGGTGAAAAGGCAGCCAACTCAATGGGAGAAAATATTTGGAAATCACATGTTTAATAAGGGTTTAATATCCATGATATATAAAGAGATGTTACAACTCAACAATAAAAAGACAAATGATCTGTATTAGACAGCCAAAGGGGTACTGATGCAAAATACCAGAAATCGGTTGGCTTTTATAAAGGGTATTTATTTGTGGTAGAAGCTTACAGTTCCCAGGCCATAAAGCACATAAGTTACTTCCCTCACCAAAGTCTGTTGGCACCTTTTGGCGCAAGATGGTTGCCAAGGTTCAGCCTTCCTCTTCCTCTTAAAGCTCCATGGTCAGGCTCTCTAGGCTTTGTCTCTCTCCTGGGGGCTTGATTCTCTCTGGGCTCAGCTGCTTTGTTCTCTCTACAAGGCCAGCTGTGAACTGTCAAGTGAATGGCTCATGTCTTTTCCCTGAGCCTTCTCTCCTTCCACAACACCAAGTTTCTCTGTGTGCTTACTTTCTGGGGCTCCAGCTCAAAAACTCCAACCTCCCTTCTCTGTAGTTTGCTTTTTCTGTGAGGCCCTGCCCACCAAGGGGGCGGGGACTCAACATCCTACAGACATGTCTGATCAAAGCCTTAATCATTATTTAATCAAACCTCTGAATCCAATATAATTTAATATGCCCAGAGGAAAAGACCAGTTCACAAACATAATCCAATATCTATTTTTGGAATTCATAAATAATGCCAAACTGCTACATGACCCAATTTAAAAATGGGCAAAAGACTTGAATAGACATTTGTCCAAAGAAATACAAATGGCAAAACAACACATGAAAAAAAGCTCAACATCACTAACAATTAGGGAAATGCAAATCAAAACTACAATGAGATATTTCACACCTATCAGAATGGCCACTATTAAAAAGACAGAGAAGTACAAGTGTTGGAGAGGATGTGCAGAGATAGGAACACTTATTCACTGTTGGTGGGAATGTAGAATGGTACAGCCACTTTGGAGGACTGTTTGGCAGTTTCTAAAGAAGCTGAATATAGATTTGCCACATGACCCTGCAATACCACTACTGAGAGCAGTGACACAAATAGACATCTGCACACCGATGTTCATAGCAGCGTTATTCACAATTGCCAAAAGTTGGAAACAACCCAGGTGTCCATCAACTGATGAATGGATCAAAAAAACTGTGCTGCAATTTAGAAGTCATTGGACAGTTTCGATTTATCTAGTGTGTTGGAAGATTTTGCAAAATTCAGAAGACATTTTTCTGTCATTCAGCATCTTTCACAGAATATATTTTGAACAATGTTTTAATGACAGATAGATGTGAACTGAAATTATATTGGTTAAATAAAACTAAATTAACCTAGGAATGATTGATGACCATTAAAGTGAAGAGGATCTAGATGGAAGGAATATTTTAGTAATGTAATTGTGACACATTACCATATGGAGAGATATGATTTTGTTGATGTAATATTTTTCTCTTTTTAGTTATTGGTTTTTTATCATATTATACTTGCAGTAATGAAAAATATAGCAATTGTGACTGAATGTAAAAAAAACAAAACTGTGCTGTATTCACACAATGAAATATTATGCAACTATAAGAAGAAATGAAGTCATAAAACATATGACAATATGGATGAACCTGTAGGACATTGTGAAGCAAGCCAGATACAAAAGGACAAATAATGCATGAACTAAATATATTGTGTAATATATTGTATGACTGCCTTTATATAAAATGTAAATATAAATCAATTTATAAAGATGAAAAAAAAAAAAAGATTCCTGCTCCTTTGGGATGTGCCCTGGGTATAGTCCTGTGAGAGGTACAGGAGTTGGAAAGAAATGACCCCAGATAAGAGCTGAATTTCACCTAGCAAACCACTTACTAAAACCCCACCAGTGGAAAAGTGCAAAAGACTCCTCTCCGCCACAGATTTCTGGTCACACATTTAGTTGGCTTCTGGCATGGTTCATAACTTTCTTTGCGACCGTTATCCAGAAAAATGGTAAATGTTGGGTTCCTGCGAATGTGAACACCAAAGGGGAATTTACAACAATTGAATGAAGACTATCACACCACGGTGCAGAAAACATATTGAAAATGAATCAGCTTTTCCCTTACTGCTTGGGACTTGGGTTCCATATAACCCTTAAAGTAAATTCTTTCTTAATGTCATCATTTCAAATAATCCTTCCCTGCCCTTCACTCATTAAATGATTGACTGATTGCATTAATGTGACTCTTAGTATATTAAATTAGATATTGCTAGTGAAAGCCATCCCTAAATCTAAAAAGAGCTAAGAGTAGGGTTAACCATTTTTATTTTTTCCCTGGACATGCCTTGGAACAAAATAAGGATGTTCATCACTGAGTTACTTGAGTTACTGTTCCTAAAGACTACTGTAGTGGTCCAGAGAGGAAGGAATGAAGTCTAGTCTAGGGTGATAACAGTGGCAAAGGAAAAAATAAGTGGATTTAACAGATATTTCAAAGGAGGAATCAGCAGGATTTAATGATTGATTGGGTTGGGGCAACATTAACAACTCCAGGGCTTTAAAAGAAATTCTTCATTCACAATTCTTTCCCATCCTTTTCATTTTTTCAGGCTCTCGGGCCTCCAAATAGTTATTACGTTAAATTAGATAAGACCGCTCGCCCCCTTTCCCGCTGGCCTTTGAGCAGGGCCTGCCCTGACCCGGGAAGGAGCCCGCGCAGGACCCGCCGACCAGGCTCAGTAGAACTAGGATTTCATCGCCTGAAATGGTTTTGAACCAAAGAAACAGTATTCCCTTAAACAGACGGACAGCGCTTCGTGTGAACTCTGGAGTTTGTGGACAGATACACAATGGGCTCATAGTGGTGTAATGCCCGCGGGCTCCTGCGAGGTCCCCTGAGTTCTTAGAGGACTGCTTTGCCTTTTGAATCAGAGTCGCAAAGCTCCATAAAGAATGGCCCTTGTGGATAAGCACAAAGGCGCAGAATCTGTGAAGGCGTCCCCCCGGGATCATGAACCCCGCAGCTGCACCGTGGAGTAGCCCATCCTAAAGGACCTCACCGCCGGGGCCTTCTGTGACGCACGGTCCACGCAGGAGATCCATGAGAAGGTTTTAAACCAGGCGATCGGCGCCGTGATGTACCACACCCTCACCCTCACCAGGAAGCCCTGGAGAGGGTCAAGGCCTTGAGTCACGTTTGGGGACATCAAGGCTGCCGGCGAGCTCGGTGCTGCCATGTGCAACGTCCCATGAGCAGCGGTGCAAGGGACTGCAGATTCCACCATGTGCTTCATCCTCATCCTGAACCCTGTGGCAGTACCAGGCCCTGCGGGAAGGCAGGCGGGCCCAGAGTGTCTAGCAGATCCACGAGGTGGCCTCGGGCGCGGCCCGCATCCGCGGGGAGACGCTGGCCTCACTGGCTTTGGTCGCACGGGGCAGGCGGTTGCTGTTCGAGCCAAGGCCTTTGGATTCAGCGTCCTGTTTTATGACCCCTTCATGCAGGATGGTATAGAGCCGTCCCTGGGCATGCAGAGCAGCTACACGCTGCAGGACTGGCTGAAGCGGAGTAACTGCGTCTCCTTGCACTGTAATCACAGTGAACGTAACCACCACCTCGTCAGTGACTTTATCAAGCAGATGAGGCAAGGGGCATTCCTGGTGAATGTGCCCCCGGTAAACTGGCTGATGAGAAAGCCTTAGCCCAAGCCGTCAAGGAAGGAAGGATCAGAGGGGTGTGCAGGAATCGGAGCCTTTTAGTTTTGCTCAAGACCCACTGAAAGATGCAAGGAATCTAATCTGTACTCCGCACATGGCTTGCTATAGTGAGCAAGCATCACTAGAGATGAGGGAGGCACCTACTACTGAGGTCCGCCAAGCAATTGCAGGTTGCATCCCAGAAAGCTTAAGAAACTGTATGAAAAAGGAATTTTTTTGTTAGAACAGCTCCTTGGTCAGTAATAGATGAGCAAGCAATTCATCCAGAGCTCAATGGTGCCACATACAGATACCCACCAGCACCGCTGGCGTGGCTCCGGGAGGCCTTCCTGCGGCCAAGGAAGGGATAATCCCTGGACGCATCCTGGTGACTTACCACCTCCCCACGGTGACACACGCTGCCCAAGATCCTTCTCCCAGCCAGCCCACAAAACACAGGGACCATCGAGAGCACCCAAAGGAGCAATAGCAGAGAAGGTGGAAAGATTACTCCTTCAGATAAACCTGGGACCAGGAGACAGTGAAAAGTTGATGTACTAAGAGAAAAGGAATTTGACAGTCTTTTTAACTGATTCTGGACATAATGCATCATTGATGTAGTGTTAAAAACTACAAAAGAGCTAGAAGCTGAGGCATGGGAAAACAAAAGTCATCTGCTTCTGAAGTGCTGAAAGACTAGGATGTGGTTTAACAACCAACCTCTATTATTGTGTATTGAGTTTTTCATCTGTGCATCAAATAACCACAAATAAATAGATCTTTTTCCTTTGTCAGTCCCTTGGACTCAGCAGGTCCTGAGCACTTGCTCTGGAATGTTGCATCAAGAGTTCCAAACATGGAAATAAAAAATATAATAGAGGAAACCCCCATCCTATGACTAGCTCCTTCTGACCATGGCGCTTAGTCACCTCTTCAGGAAACATTTTAGGAAGATTAAATTACTACAAAATGGGGGAGAAAACTGTTTGCCTGTGTGAGACCCCTGCAAGCAGTGGATGGAAGACAGTACAGTTCCTGTAGAGAAAAGTGCCTTTCTCACATCTGAACTGTGTACAGAGCAGGCACGTTGGCTGGAGTTCAGTAGTAACCTCTGATGAAAAAAAAAAAGTATTAAGTTTCACAAGCTGTTTGGGCTCAAATATATTTTCTCAGTTTCAGATCCTCAGCTACTCTATTGAGTGGAAAGTCTTGAACTTAAAAGAGTTCAAGAATAATGTTGCAAAAAATTTTTTTTAAAATAATAATGTTGCATTTCCTTATGTCTCAGGAAACACTTTTTATGGTAATTTGTCAGATTGTCTATGAACAAACCCACTTTTTTCAACATTGATGGTCTTTTCTTCACGTGTATGTTATACAAGATGTGTTATTAAATTTGTATCAACTAATTACATGTTACATTCATAGTCTTTCGTGAATCACCGTTTAATAAGATGGCCTATTTTGAGCTTTTGTATGGGTACATTCCTGTTTGGGCTTTTTTGTGTGTGTGACCAAAAAATAACTTTAGAATTGTCCCAAACAGAAAAATAATGGCTATCAGAAGCATGTTAGTTTTAGTGTTACCATTACTGTATCTGTTTATTGTAAAGGTGGACATTTAGCGTTCAGTGCGATTTTCAATAAAAAGTAATAAAAAAATTGGACCAGAAAAAGTTTTCATGGAATAGGAAGTGCTTCAAAAGCATGTTCTCTGACAGGGAATCCAGTAGTGGATGGTGGAATGTGGTTAACAGGACAAACATGAGAACATTTTCTCCTGCATAATAAATATTTAATACTGATATAGGATATTAATAATTGGGTGGGTTGAGGAAAAAATATACCAAACGTAAGATATGGGCTATAGTTAGTAGTAATATTTTGATGATGCTCTTGCTTAGTTTGTTTCCCAACAATGCAAGATGTTGGTGGTGGGGAGATGTATGGAGCCTTGTATGATGATATGCATGTTTGCTTTGTAAATTTAAAGATTTTACTATACATTTATTGTTTATGTATGTTCATATATGAATGATATACTTAAATAAAATTTTATTTTTTTTTAAAAAGCATTTTATCTGTATTTATGGTATAGGGAGGCAACTTCCTCCAAGCTCTTATGAACTGAACTTAAAAGTTAAACTAAATGGATTAAATCTGCAATTTGTACAAAGACACCATCTATAATCTGGGTGGCCAAAGAGTATGGGAACAATTAAAATTCCAAACTAAGTAACCTGGCTGTATTTTCTGAGATGCAGGACTGGAACGGGATTGTATTTAGTTAAAGAAAATTATAATATATTGTATTCTACTTGACCATTCAGTAACCCAGGTTTGGCAGCAGAAAACATAGAAAAAAAATTTTTTTAATTTGAAGTTTTAGATAGGCTTGCTCTCTCTTCTTCATAACTAATTTCCATCACTCATTGTTTTATACCTGGCTGCTTCAGATATTTGCATTACCTGCCTGATCCCTACAGAAATTTGACTTTACAACTCTAGAACAGTCCCTACTATAAATAAATTATACTTCCATCTCTTGTATGACCGGTGAGAATCCATCTCAATATGTCTAGTCAACACTTGTCCCAGAACCGGGACTGTGGGTAGTGGCTTCAACAAGGCATGCCATTCTCCAGATGTCTTGTGAGATCTTCAGTCTCCTCCAGGTGATACCTTGACTTCATTGTTGCTCTGCCCCGTTTGATACCATTGTGTACTTTATTGTTATTTATATATGTATTGTAGATCGGTTCATTAAACAATACTTTCCCACAACTTCCTAATGAGGTGAGAAAGCTAAATCTCAATTTTCAGCTACCCTTACCTATATGGGTGTTCCTATGAATACTTCTGGCCGATATGATATGTGGAAGTCCCTAGGAAGGCTGTCACTTCCAAAATAAAAATGCAAAGCCTCCTAGAAAGGAGAAAGACTTTTTTGTCCTTTTATCATTGCTTCCCCTACCTGCTTGGCTTGTACATAATACCTGGAGGTGAGGCAGTCTCTTTCCATTGTAAGGAGAAATGCCTGAGAAGAAGGCCTACCTGCTCAGGATAAGGGAGCAGAAATATTAAAAAAAAAAAAAAAAAAAAAGATTTAAAAAAAAGCATACCATCCCTGGACTACCTATCTTCGGATTTCTTTTGTCTGGGACAAAGTCCTGTATAAGCAACTGTTTTAGGTGTTTCCACCCCAATAAAACTTTTTTCTACTTTATCTCCCTAATAAAACCTTCAGGACAGAGACCATCCTTATCTTTATATCCTCAGTACCTTGTTTAGTGCCTGTATATAGTAGATATTCAATACCTATTTGTTTAACCAATTAATAAATTTGCTATTCATTGGAAGAAGCTGGGATATTTTACAAAACATAAAACCATAATTTAGGCAGAATTACTTATTTCATAAGAGACCAAGATAAACTAAGAAAGCAAAAGCAAATTAACAGGTCAAATTCTAGGTTGGCAAAGCAGGTAACACAGGGACCTTTGCTTTTTCCAGGAAAAGAATTCAAATTCTCTGTAGTGAAGGACAATACATTATTATTCTTAGTAGTAGCAGTAAAGTAGTAAACAATCTTAACACAGCAAACCCACCAGATAGGCATTATTATTCATATTTTACAGCTGAAGAAACTGAGGCACAGAGGCCTAAGGCTACACAGCAAGTTAGTGGCTGAACTAGGATACAAATCTAGGCAATCTGGCCAGACCCTGCCCACTTAACCACTACGTCATACCAATTAAATAATGGAGAACCATGCAAGCACAATTGTTCACTTAAAAATCTATTTCTAATTTATGAGGAAAATGTTCTTAAAAGCAAGCCTTTCTAAATCTGAAATACCAGCTCCTCATTTTATTCCACTTTGTTGTTTGAACACACCAAAGCATCAAGATAATTTCCATAATATGTTTTGGCAAGCCAAACTTTCCCAGCAACTTCTTCTTCAAAGGGTAACTGCAGGGTCAGATGTGGCTCAACTGGTTGGGCATCCGTCTCCCATATGGAGGGACCCAGGTTTGATTCCCGGGACCTCCCGGTAAAAAAAAAAAAAAAAGGGTAACTGCAAGGAGGATACACTTTAGCCAGACTTACTGGGGACTGATTTTATCCCCAAGGCATGTAAGAAAAGACCAAACTTCATTTCTCCAGCTGCTCTTTGTTCTCAGATTAGCCCTTTAACAAGGCAACAGGATAGATGCATGCAGATGAATTACGTTGAAGAGCAGGTAGGAATTATACCCTAGGGAGGGTCTTCTTACAAAGTAGCTTAAACTCTCCCTCCAACAGCTTAGTGTTGTTTTCTACCCAGTTCATCTATCCTCTTGGCCATCTCCAATTATCCTCCAAGGGTTTACATGTGTGTGGGCCAGTGGGCGTGCTCCTTTCTTCTCTACCCTGTAGCAAATTATGAACCTATTTTTGAGCTTCTCAGTGAAAAAGGGTAAAAAGGTCTAATCTACTGAACAAATGGGGGTAAAAATCCTGTAGTATAGGAGGCCAATGAAAATGATTGATTATAAGGTAAAACCATTCAGAGTCTATGCTATTTAGTGCATCATTGTGTTGTTTTGAAATGTCAGTAAGACGCTTGAAGTCGTTTTATTAATTGAACAACCAAATAAAAAATATTTACAGGGCATTAGGATCCCTTGTGTAGCTAATTTCCCTATATTATTTGGGATTTGTATACATAATCTGTTAAGATTTTAAAAGATATTTTTGAGCTTTTGAAAATGTTATATAACAATCAATAGATTCATGACATGAGAAAGAGTATATTTTATAATGTACATCATTTTTCTTTTTCAAGAATGTGAATCACCCCAATTGTGAGTCTAAGCCATTCCATTTTATAGGTATGGAGAAGGAAACAGGGGAAAGTAATGGCAAACTCCTTTCTTGCTTGTTACTGATCAGATTCTTAGCAGTGCCCTCTTCTTGGATTTCTTCCACAAAGAACGATTTTTCTACCTGTTAATTACTTTGCTTATTGTGGACATTTCACTCATACTGAACAAAGCCACACTTCATGTTTAAATCACTTTTCTTTAGCTATTTGTTCAAGGGCTATATGAGCCCTAAAATGCAATCGGGCTTCCATGGCATAGTCTTTGTAGTTTTTTATGTTGTCTAGGTTTTTTATTGCACTGGCATAATCTCCTTTTAGATAGTGCAGAATTCCCAGTTCATAATAAGTATATGGCACCAAATAGTGATCATATTTTAACACTTTCTCCTTTTCAATGACACAATTAAAGTAGATCTCGGCTCTCTTATATTTGCCTAAGTGTTTCAGGCATATACCTTTCAGTAAATTTAACAAACTTCTGTCGTCCATGCCATACTCTTTATTTGGATTTTCTTGTAAAAGAACTTGTCCTTTTTCAATTATGGATAGCCAGCTTGAAATAAGGTCTAGTCTTTTGCTCATGACTCGGAAACCACTCCAGGCATACATGAATTCCAGAATGGGCTGTGCTGTAAACCAGCCTGTGGTAGTAGCATAGCGCTTACTTTTCTCTGCAACAAACTTTTCTATTGGCACAGAAGTTCCTAAAATCTTTATTCTCAGGCTATCCACTTTTAAGAAGAGAGAGATCATGTCCTCATTCTCTGATTTCACAAAATCAGAAGGAAGCAAGGCCAGTATCATAGCTTTACTGTATGTATATATTGCCTTGGACCACCTGCTGTTTTGAGACAGTAGATTGGCATAGTGGTAAACCTGCTTCCACTCTTGCAGGAAAATGTGACACCACATGAGTTCCCAGTAACAGAGGTGATGCACCTGCTTCCATTCATTTTGAATAAAAATGCACTTCTGTAATTTCAACTGTGCAAGTTCAAAACATCCTTTCAGCATACTAAAACGTGCATGAAAAAATGTAAGTATAACACAGTTTGGAAATTTCCGGAGGTAGATTATGAAGAGACCCTCTATGGTAGAATTGTAACCCTTTTCAATGCCAAAAGCTACATAGATATAATTGTAATAAAAGAGTAGAGTCAAAACACTTAAGATATTATTTATATGGGATTCAGATGCACTCTCATGAAGGAAAGCCAAGCCTACCTCTCTATCACCAGCAAATCCAACAACATTGAGAAGTTTAAGTGACTTTGGTGGCACAAGTGATAACATCAAATTGAATGCTCCCAGTCCAAATTTTATTCCTCCAACCAGGTGTTTGTAGGCTTTGCTTTGGCAGTTAGGAGTCTGTAATAATACCTGCTGACAGTCTTTGTATATTTGGTAACTTAACCCAACGTTGATCCCGCTTCTAAGAAAACCAAGCATAGTGTCGTCCTGTATAAACGATACAGAGGATTTCAGGATCAAACACTCAGCATAGCAGAGTTCTGCATGCAATTCCTCTTCTTTGACAGCCTTTATTCCCTGTTTTCTCACTATGCGAGATAAAGTCGTGATCTTAGATTTTCTTCGGAACCGGTTGCAGGTTTTCAAAGCTTCCTTTGCAGCAGCCATTCCAATCTGTATATCATGTGGATCAAAAGTCAGGATGGCCTTGACAGCCATAAGTATACCATAAATGAGGGCATGGTATGTGCTGTTATTAGACCATGGATGAATGAGATTTATGGCATCTGAGAATCTGTTATTTAGAAATAAGTACAATCCGGTTGTGCATTCTTCCAGAGAACACACTAGATTCATTGTTGTTGCCACCGGAATAATTTCATAGGCATCTTCAAACTTGTCCTCATCATTTTCTCTTTTACTTAGAACAAGTGACATATTTGCTTCCCCACTTCTGAGATGGGAAATAACTGAAGTGGAATGATGTGGCTGCAATGAGGACAGCGCCTGCTCTCCTAACAGTGGTCGCTTCTTCCACACAAAGCTCAGCCTGAGGTGTTGCTGTTAAAATGCAGGCAAACAAACAAACTAATAGCTGTGGAGTGCAGCATTAGGGTATTCTCATCTATGTCAGGCAAGGAAAAAAAAAGATAATTTTATTTACCCAGAAGATGCATTCCTAAAAAGTTCAAATCACTTGGAATGGACTAAAGGAAACATGCTCTTTTAAGACCCTGTGAAGTAAATCCTTTATAAACAGAAAAGTTCTTTTGTGATCATCCCTCCAATATGTCATTTTCATAGAATTAAGCTTTAGAGCAGGGGTTCTTAACCTTTTTTGTTCCATGGACCCCCTTTGCCAGTGACCTAAAAACCACGGACCACTTACTTAATCCACACTATACTGTGTATTATTTAAAAAATATATCACACCCGCACAAACACATCCCCACAAGAATAATGTTTTTTTGAATTTCAATTCAAGCTCACGGACCGCTTGTTAAGAACCTCTGCTTAAGAGTATTGGTATTGTAGAACTGTAGTGTGGTAGCTGTAAAGTTTCTCTATAGGAAGGCCGGGGGAGCAAGAATCTATCTGGAAAGGGGCATGTATTTGCATAGCTTTCTACTTAAGACTGAGAAAGAGGTGAATTGTCTAGGCCAAAGAACAAAAATTATGAGAATGAAAAATCATCCCACACTATTCTTGGTGCCACTGCTGCACTTGTACATACTTTTATGGAAAACTAGGTCTTGGTGAAATATTATGGTCAGTTGTATAGGACTTTGGACATAGAAAGTGCTGTGGTAACTAGAAATATTTCCTAGCACTATTACAGTTACAAAAAATAGAATAAAATTCAAATGCAAAAGTTGTTATCACAGCATTACCACAGTCTCTAGGTGGGAAATCTTTTTTGCTACTGGGAGTCATTTAACATCTGGAAGGTGGGATGGTTACAATTGAAGACCAATTACAAACAGCAAGCATAGAGGCTCAATTCAGCTGTTTTCAAAAGCAGAAACAGCAAACATGACACTTTAATCAGTAATTATTACAATGCTTTGAAATAATTACAAGTATACTTTAAAATGTACATGAATTCTGTATTTTAATAAGTTAAAAAGGGGTTGGGGAGCCAGTGCAGCTAAGTGGTTGAGCCCCAGCTTCCCACATACGAGGTCCCAGGTTCAATCCCCAGGCCCAGTACCTCTAAAAAATTTTTTTTAAAAAAAGGGAACAAGAAGAGAGGAGGGGGAGGCAAAGGAGAGTAGAATAATCAAGGGAAAAGAAAAAGAGAAAAGCAGGAAGACAGAGATGCAGATTTCTATACAAAGAGAGGGAAAATACATTATGTTTTATATATATGAGGAAAAAAAAACGATGGGGAGGACAGCCACAGGGGTGTTATTTTAGATAAATTACTCTTTTTTGCACCTTAAAGTTCAGCTTCGTTTCAGGGTTTTAGCAACTACAACCACTTTGGAAAGCTAAGTTAATTGTTTATTTATCTGAAGGGCTCAGGTCTGAGTGGAAAAGCCACATAGCCCATCAGAAGGGAAATTATTCTTGGGGCTGCAATAGTAATGGCATGATCAAGGTTAGCCAGAGAAACCTAGGTGAGAGCCTGGTTCAACCCAAGGACAGTTTCCTTTCTTCTGGCTTAAACCAAAATGATTTCAAATTATATTCTACAGAATCCCTATTCTCCCTTCAAGATAGATCAAATTTTAGTTTTTCTGAAAACCTGACCCCAGGTTGTCAGCATAATCACTCCCATGGCTCCCTGTATATATCTGCATTGGTGTTTCTCTCACTGCCTTGTAGTTATTTATTTATTTATTTATTTATTTATTTAACAAATCAATTTTATTGATACACATTCATAAAGCATACAATTCATCCAAAGTGCATACTCAATGGTAATCAGCACAATCACATAGTTGTGCATTCATCACCTCAATCATAATTAGAGCATTTTCATTATTTCAATAATAATAATAAACAAAAACAAACAAACAAGAAAACCCATCACCTCTCCATCTCTCGATGCTTCCCTTGCTGTTCATAGCTCCTATTCCTGGCTATTCGTGTAATTATTTATACACCTGCTTTCATCAGTAGCCTGGCAGCTTCAAGGCAAGATCTGTGTCTTATTCAGCTTTATATTCCAGTTCTAGCACACTCCCTTGCACAAAGTAGACATTAATAAATATTTGCTAATGAATTCAGGTGTCCAAGAAAGATTTCTAGGAATTTCTTGAAAGCCAAGTTGTAAATTCATCTTCCAGCCACCAAGTTCCCTCCTCCCAATGTGCACATGAAGATATACCCACAGTGAATTCCCTGTAACAAGGGTTATTTGTATTTTTTTTCTCTAATTCTGTTTGGGATTAGGATTCTATTCTGTACCCACCTCAAGGATTAATATTTATAGTCAATGACATAAATTTTCAGAGATGTTAGGGAGAAACTTACTCTCCATTTCTTAATGTTCTTATGAGGAAACTTTACTGCTGGAGGGATACCTCTGGCCAGAGGGCTGACTTCTGGCTGGGAGTTACTGGGAAAATGTGGCTCAGTGCCTTCTGGGCTCCTTTTTTGGATCTAGGCTGTCCTAAGTCTGAAGCCAAAAGAACAGGAAGATTTTGTTTTCTGCTCTCTGCCATTGGTCCTGTGATGAGAGGTCTGTCATGGTCCAGCTGTGCCTGGGATCAGGTGAGTAAATCTCTCTAATTAAGAGGTAAAGCGTTAATGGGCCTACTTGGCAGCCCACCTGAAGCCATAGTCATTATCAACTTAATTAATTTAAAAAAGGCACATTTTGGCCTCCTTCCGCCCAACTCCTGCATCTATAGCTCATTGGTTCTGAAATCAGGTGAGGAAAAGGGATGTTATTTATTGACCCTTAAAGGTAATTTTGTATCCACCACTCTCCTACCCATGGCCTGGAATATAGTAGGTGCTTACTGTGTTGTTTTAAAGGAGGTTTGGGATGTGGATTGCTTTGTGTAGAAGCCCCAGAGCCTTTGATTACAAAGGCAAAGTCATACTCCTGTCACTATTCTTTCCCTTAAAATGTTCTGTCTGAAATGTCTCTCTACTTCCGTTTGTCTAAGTTTTCCTTTTTCTTTAAGAATTCAACTCAATTCTTCCTTCCTTTCCCATAAGTCTTCTTTAATCACCTCAGTTGACAATGAGCTCTCCTCCTGCTTCTTATAATATTGTCTGCATCACATAATTTATTACCTCTCATATGCCACCATTATAGGCACATAGCCTTTCTCCACAAAATGGGAAAATGCTTTTCCATATAGTAGACTCTGCATAAATTTTTTATTATGATGAGAATAACCACAGAAATATTACCTATAAAGCTAGAGTTTATAATCAGTGCTACACTCTTTAGGTTATACTATCTTCATAAGTCTAAATCTGGGAAGCTACTGTTAACTTGCCAAGTCAACAGTGTCCTCCTGCTTGCTAAATCTAACAAGACACCTTTCATCTCTCTTTTTTTTTTTTTTTTTTAATTTTTTTTTTCTTTTTTTTTTTTACCAGGAGGTCCCAGGGATCGAACCCCGGTCCCTCCATATGGGAGACGGACGCCCAACCAGTTGAGCCACATCCGACCCCCTGACACCTTTCATCTCTTATCTCAGCCTCTCCGCTGCCCCTGGCACTCTGGATAAATCTCTCCTTGAAACTGTCTCTTTCCACCAAGAAACCTCAGTAGTCCTGTACTGGCTGGAGCTTGACATTGGACAGGGTGAAGAAAGATAGCTGGGTAAGAGATGAAGCTAGAGAGAGAAACAGAAACCAGATCATGATGAGGCCAGGTATGCCATCCTGAGGAGTATGGACTTTATTCTAAAGACAATGGGGAGCCACTGAAGGATTTAAGTAGAGAAAGAGAGAGAGAGAGAGAGAGAGAGAGAGAGAGAGAGAGAGAGAGAGATCCATTTGGAAAGCTCAGTTTAGTAGGAGAATGGAGTTGAGGAAGGTAATAATAAGCCTAGAAGATGAGTCAGTGAGAGGCTTAAATTAGGTTGAGAGGGAGAGGTTGAAGAAACAGAAAAGAACAATTAATAAAAAGGAGACAGAAAGTGATGCACAGAGCACAGGTGAAGGGAGGAATAGCCTTGGATCAGATGAGGAAAACCTCTTCCACTAACATAGAAGAGCCTTCCGTCCTTTCATTCCTTGGACACAAGCTTAATTGAGCTCCTTGCCCATATGGAGCACTATTCTTGGTGCTGGAGATATAGCAGTGAAAAAAACATACTCTCATAAAGTTGATTTCCTTGAGGAGGGACATTGTGGTGAGAGACAGAGAGAATAAATAAATGAATAAGTAACATGCCAGCTGTTGGTATATGCTAAGAAGAAGAATAAAGTGATTGGGTGATTGCTCTTCTTCCAGTGTAAGATAAATGAACATGAACATCCTATGTGTTCCCATGTGACCTGTGCGTACCTCTATCACAGCATCAGACATATATATGTATGTATATGTATATATATATATATATACATATTTAAGTGTCTGTCTTCTGACTTTGTCTTTTATATCTGTCTTCTTTACCAAGTGTGACTGGCACTTAGTCATTAAACTAAATTAACATTTATTGAATGGCTATAACAATTCTCAATTTATGTTTGCATTATAAAATAAATTCCAGGTGAAGAATCATTTAATTTTTTAAAAACTTTAAGAATCAGAAAAGTTTATCAGTGAATATAAAGGATTGATGCCCTTCATTTAGAAAGAGTTCCTATGAATCAGTAAGACAGAAGAAACCATCAGAAAAATCAGCAAAGGACATAAACAAATTGCCAATTAGTATAATGTTCAACCTCTGTTGAAAAATAAGATGGCCATTTAAAAAAATTTTTAAATCAGATTAGCATTTAAAAAAAATTATAATTCCCAGCATTAATGGAGGCACAGAGAATCAAATACTCTTGTAGACTTATTGGTGGGTGTATAAATGGATGCAACCTTTATAGAGAGCTAGTCAGCTACATGTTTTAAAAACTTTTACATTTTTCATACTCCTTTGACCCAGCAATTTCACTTACAAAATTAGTCTAAAGAAATTATGAGAGATGTGCATAAAAATCTAAACAAATTATATTTATTTCAGTATTATTTATAATAAGAAATTACAATATCATTAAATCACAGTGATTTTAAAGAGAACAGACTCAGTCTTAAAAAGCAAGAGTGTAAAAGTCAGTGTGACTTTAAAAAAACATATTCATAGAATTCCACATTAGCTTATCCTTATATATTGCAAATACTTCAAGGCACAAATGGATGGGGACTGTTTTTCCAAAGAAAGAGATGTCATGCAAGCCACGGTACTCAGTAATATATCAAAATTATATAACAATTGAAAATATTTTATCCGAACCAGTGAAAAGTTAAGGAATATTTTGGAAAAATGCAATTTTATTCATTCCATATATATATATATATATATAATCTGAGTATAAATATATATAAGTAAGCTATATATATATATATATATATATATTTTTTTTTTTTTTTTTTTTTTTTTTACTGGGAGGTCCCAGGGATCGAACCCGGGTCTCTCCATATGGGAGACGGACGCCCAACCAGTTGAGCCACATCCGACCCTATAAGTAAGCTATAAAAGCAATGCAATAAAGAGGAAATGAAAGAAAACAACAAGAGGCAAACATGAAATATAACTTCAGGATGCCTGAAGACCCATAGTAGCAGAGAAGGAGGCTCTCACTAAAAGACTGCAAGAACCGTTGAGCTTTGGGATAAAGCCAGGAACCACAAACCCTAGGAAATCGTTCTATAAGATTTAACCAGATTGTCTTCCCATTGTTAGAGGGTGGGAGGTAAAAAACCATTACAAACAAAAAAGAATATATGGGCAGATGTGCTTCAAGGCAATTTAAGAGACGACAGATTGACCAGGACCTGTGCAAGCCAAAGACTAATTACAAACAAAGGAACTGGACAGGAGAGAGCTAGAGAAATTATGTAAAGATAAAGATACTATCAAAAGTAGTAGCTTTGGAGTTTCACAGTACCACAGGCAGGAATAGGTTAAAAAAGTGGGAAACAATTAGTGAAAAATTTGAGTAGAACTCTGAGCAAAGCTCAGGGTAAGAAAAAAACAGAGTAATTAATAGAAAATAAACAAGTGAGAGCAACTGTTATTGAATCTGAAATAATAGAATTCACATAAATTAGGTTTTTAAAATACTAAAATATTATAATTTAAATATATATATTTTATGTTTCTGTATCCTACTAGGCTCCTTCGAGGGCAAGGTCCATACATTTATTTTCTTTTTATCCTAGTGTTCAAGCACAGTAACTTACACTTATTAGCTACATAATACAAGCTTTTGAGGATGAAAAAATGAAGGCAGTGTAAAGTATGAAGTGATTTATATTGTCCTCCCAGTACCCCAAATAAATACACATAAATATTCAAGTTTCCCTTTCAAGGAAGCTAGAGGATCCTATGGGAAACAAAATTTGGACCTCGTTAGCACCTCATTCTAAGACATTTAACTGTAGCAATACACTGCCTCCCTGAAATCTGAGGGGACCAAAATCGAGATCATGCTGATGCCTTCAAGTATCAGACTGGAATGAGTGTGGCCAGCCAAATGAAAATAATTTGGCTCTTTACATCTGAAAGAACAACTCAGCAAACTGAGAGCTATCACAGACATTTTATACCTTGTAGTAATTCACTAACCTTTATGAGAAACCCCACTCCAGCTGCATTTTGGGGGCAGGGAGGAGAAGAGAGAATTACGAGTTATTTGTGTATAAAAATACAATAAACAACTTCCCATGGTATATTGACCAGATAGAATAATTCTAGGATGAAGCGGTTTTTTTTCTTGAGTGAGTGTGTACACATGCGTGTGTGTGTGTGTTTAATAGCAAGAATGTCCCACTGGAAAATAGCAGTATAAAAGCAGGTTCACAGCAAATTTTTATAACATAAAATAGATGTCTCACTACTGCTCTCAAATAATTGATAAAAAGCCAAAACAAATTAATTTTAGGGAGGCAGTTTTGTTGCAAAAGAAAATTCCCTGGGCTGGGAGAATCACCAGATCAGATTTGGACACTGAATAGCTATATGACCTCAGGCAAATCATTCATCAGCACATATTTATTGAGCAATAACCAGGTGAAAGGCGCTGAAATAGTTCCTTTAACTTAAAAATTAATTAATTCTACACATATTTATTGAGAACCTACTACAAGTCAAGCACAATGCTAGGCAGTGGGAATTCAGCAGTGCCTACAACAAAGTCCTTGACCTTGGATCTTACTTTCTGGCTGGGGGAGACCCTCAGGCAATAAATAGGTCAGATGGTAGAAAGTGCTATGGAGAACATAAAGAGTAAGATAGAGGCTGTGGAGGAAAGGCATGTTATAATGTTTATTACAAAATTACTGTTTAAAAAAAGAAAACTTTCAAACAATACAGAAGACTATACAGGAAAAAATTAAAGTCCTTCCCTATTTTCAACTCTATCCACTTCCAAGACGTAACCATAATTAACAGTTTCCATATATACATATATATATATATATACATATATATATATTTATATAAATGCTAGGTTCTCCTGACAATATAATTATTTCTTTTAATTCCTCCAATCATACTCCCATTTAAAATATTTATATTTTAATTTTTCAAAAGAATATTACTTTTTTTTTTTTATTAAAGTAATGTGGCTTATAACAGAAAAACCAAAGAATAACCAAAACACATGTAAACTACTCTCACAATATCATCCATCCATGGATAGCACCTTTATTACATCCATTTTCTCCTGGCAAGTCTAGAGCCAGTTTACATAACTACTAACTTGTGATTTCTTAATTCAAACTCAAAATTCTGTCTCCAAGCCCCACACTCTTTAAAAAAATTAAGAAATATGATTATAGAAAATTATAAAATATATAAAGGCAAAACAAAAAACTTACTTACTTTTATAAATGCAATCTAATTTGAGAAAACCAGAGTCATTCTTTGTATGTATATATATATCGGAGGTACCAGAGATTGAACCCAGGACTTCGTACATGCAAGTAGCTGCTCCACCCACTTCACTTTTATATGGTTTTGAAGTCTGCTTTTCTTACTTAACTATATATCATAAACAATTTTCTGACATTATAAATTCTCCTACAATGTGGTTTTTAATAGGCATAACATATTTAAACAATGCATATTTATGATTATTTCCTGGACAAATCCCAGGAAGTAGAATTGCTGGGCCAAAATATACACACAATATAATAATTTTAAAATATATTGCCAAATTGATCTTTAAATATATATTGAAATGTCATTTTATATTCCCATCAATGAGTATAGGTGCCAATTTCCCTGTACTCCTGAAAAAAATTAGCATGTTGTTTTAATTTGCACTTCTTTATTAGTGAAGATAGACATTTTTTTCCTTCTTTGGCCATTTGTACTTTTTACTTTTCTATAGAACTGTCAGTTTCTGTTCTTTGACAGTATGTTGCAGGGGTAAGTCCATGTTTTGCCCACTACTAGAGATTCCAGACTTTTGGATTTGGGGAAGTAGATTTGGAAAAAATTGAGAGTAGGGACACTTTTTTTCCACTATGAAAACATACTTAAAAGGAGGGTGCAGCATTCCAATAGAAACAAATAGGAAAGATATATTTACCGAATAAAGGATGGTTATTCCCAAGAAAGAGTGGTTGGCAATAGTTCCTATTTTTCTGGGACTAGAGAAATTTTCATCAAAGACCAGACCCTTTCTTGTAGAATTTGGGAACCGTTGTACACACCAAACTGTAATTCTAGATCTGAATCTCATTTGTAAACAATGTAGTTAAACTAATGGCCTAATAAGATTCCTTCTTATTCTAAATTTCAAGCCATTTCTTTCATATATAGTTTAACTTAATTTTTTATATGAGAGTTGTGGTATATGTATCCATTTGTCCTTGGCTTTGGATTATTTTTGTCTTTTTTCTTTAAAGTTGTGTGTATATAGAAATTATTTTCAAAAACTAAACTTTCTAATAATTAAAAGGTGACGATTATCTAATCTTACCCATTGCTCATGAACTCACATCTCCTCAGTCCACAGGCAAAATACCGTTGGCTAGAATCCTTAGTGTTTCAGCATTTGAATCTGAGATTCTTGGGGATCTACTTTTCGTGAAGAAAATTTCTTTTTCTGAGTTGTTGCTTCTTACATGTGCCAAATCTTTTTTTTTTCTCTGTGGATTGGGTCAAAGAAGGAAAGTGAAAATTTTGCCTTATTGACGTAAGTGAAGAGACAAAAATGTCTTGGAGGGAGTTGGCTGTCCATCCAAAGATGGTCACCATGTTCCAGAATCTAGTCCCCTAGCTTTGCAGAAACAAAACTTCAATTTTTTCAATGTATCCGTATCATATAAAATTTTTAGCAACTGATACAGGTTAACTAAACTACTTCTATTGTTAACACTATTATTATAGCTAATACATATTGAACACTCACTATGAGCTAGACACTATGTATTGTTGTTTACATGGTCTACCTCATCTATTCCTGACAACAATGCTCTGAGATAGGTGCTATTACTAAACCCCATTTTACAGATGAAGAAGCTCAAGGAGCAGGGGATTAAACAACTGGGTCAAGGGTAAGCAGTTGTTAAGTAGTAGGGCCAAATTTCAAACCTATGTCACACTCCATGAGTTTATGCTCTTAATTATTACACTACACCATTTCTCCTAACTAAAGGATTTCTGAATTTAAATGGTTTTTATTAATTTGCAGTAGAATATATTCATTTCCAGGGATTAGAAGATCAATATCAGAACATCAAACAAGGAAAAGTCAATGGTTTTGAGAAGCTTTTCTCAAAGAATGGCCAGAGGTGGTTAATAACGCATGTCCGTTAGGTCAATCCCAGGTCTATGGAATCAACATCTTTGGAGGTGAGACTTGGAAATCTGCATTGTAAATAGCACCCAAGCAATTCTCATGCATACTAAGTTCTTCTGCACACCGGTCTTGAGAGATATTTGGCCTATTACTTGGGAAAAGTCCCCCAAATTATCCCTATTTTACCAAAGTACACCTCTTTAGTGAATGACTATTCCTAGCTGCAAGATTCTCTCCTTCCAAGATAGTGGTGAATAAACTGCTAAAAATTTTTTTCCTAGTTTTCTGGTTCAGACACCAAGCAGACCTATTCCCGTTCATTAATATTTTTTCTTTAGAGAGGGGACAATACAATTAAATCAGGGTTTGACGGTTTTCCAGGATCACACATTTAATACAATGAGGCATGCCTCAGAAAGCCTCACTCTTTTCTAGATTGTTTTATACTCCTAATCCACCCATTTAGATAATACTTATAACAGCAAGGAATTCCTATAGTTATTTCTTACATTACATTTTTCTTCTTTTTCACTCCTTGAAGTTGATTAAAGCACTGGGGTTCTTTAACTGCTGCTTTCCCCACTATGCTTCAATAGTGACTGTAGTCCAGTATTTGGCTAATGGGAAGTTACAGTTACAATATAAGAGAATTAGAAATATGCCTCTAAGAACTTTTCATTCCCAAAATGTCCTAAAAGCATTCTAGAAAGAATAGGAGATCAGGAAATGTTGAAATAGAAAATAAAGCTGTGGTTGAGCATAGCTGTCTGGGCTGACCTATGTGCATTCATAGAGTACACACACAAATATATTAAAAGACAAACATTTATTACTACAGAGTATTTCCTTATATAAATAAGTACATGTAAAAAAGGTCTACATTTGCATTTCTTTTCTTGGTTTTTCACATCCAATCTAAAATGGTGACAAGGATTTAAAAGTGAAACTAAAATGGAGAAGGAAGTAAGATAAAAAGTGAACTTTTTCTTTAAATGCTTCTCTGGTAATAATAAATTTATGACGTCCAGGTAATTTTTGAAAAAAATTGTAAAAGGATTAAGAATTACCCCCCCCCCCAAAAAAAACCCTAATAATATTGTCAAAATTTAACAACAGTAACATTTTAAGAATCACTCAATATTTCATCTTAGAATATCTGTTGAATTAAATAGCTTTTACATTCAAACTGAATCTGGGAATGCAACCTAATTTAAGACAATTCTACAGGCATAATTTTACGTGGGTGAAACTGATTTCAAAGGGAATCGGTAAGAATAAAGTACTCTGTACAATAAAATCTCCCTGATTTGAATTGACATTTAGTAAAAAGTCTTGATTATGTATTCTTAGAGAAAGAGTGTTCAGCAAAATAGTGTACAGAAATAGCGCATACAGTACTATTATTTTTTTCATGGTAACCAGGTTAGTAGAGAGCCACGAAAAAGAGGCCCTACTTTACTAGAGATAAATGTATAATTGGCTTATCAAAGTATCTGCCTCCAAGAGAAACATGCTACCCTTTTTCTTTAACATGTTTGAAAGCAGTTTGTTATAACCTGGAAAACTGATTCTTTTCATTTTGTTTTACACTAATTTGCTTAGAAATCCTCTTTAGTACAACAGACTTTGTATTCAGAGCCAAAAATTAGTTATTGAGGCCTGTTAGTAGCTATGCAGTATAATAAATACTATCTTCCAATAAGTTACCTGATGCTTAGTTCAACAGAAATTTTTATAATTTGTTAATAGAAGAAAGTCAAATTAGTGAGGCCTTATGGAATTGATACTCTTTCAGGGATTATACAGAAAGATCTTTATGATTATCATTTAAATCCTTTTGAGAAGAACCCCATTTTATCTACATAACCCCATTATGTAGATAAAAATCAATTAGCCTTAAAGGAGAAGAAATAGTCTCTAAATTTTTATCCTGCTAAAGATATTTTTAGAGACATTGTTGAGTCTCCTTTTGATGATTTGGATAAATTAGAAATATATGCATACGAATTTGTAACATTACCTGGACAGAGACTCTACCCTTTATTCACCTAAGGCCTCTTCTCTTATAC
This sequence comes from Tolypeutes matacus, assembly GCA_026826555.1. Classification (NCBI taxonomy): domain Eukaryota; kingdom Metazoa; phylum Chordata; class Mammalia; order Cingulata; family Chlamyphoridae; genus Tolypeutes; species Tolypeutes matacus. The sequence continues at coordinate 48,964,498 of JAKSZT010054030.1, forward strand.
TCTGCATCTATACCTATACACCAAGTGAAGTTACAAGAGACACAAAAATACCTAAGGATTTCCTCTTTCACGTGGAACATTCCCAAACTTGTGTATTCCAAATATTTATGATATAATGTCTGTTCTTTGTGGGCTGGTAAAATGAACTTGAATCTACATTTGTAGAGATGTCTGGCAAATACATTGTATAAAATCAAAACTGGATTTTTAGCAATTCTAATACAGATAAAAAGGTTTTCATTTTTTCCGTACATATTGAGCGGCTGACCAGGGCTCCTACTCCACTGCCTGGATTCAAAGATAAGAAAGTCCCAACCCTTAAGGATCTCAGAGTACTAGTGGATGAGGTATGTTACCATACAAAGGAGAAAGGACTAAAAGGGAAGCACAAATAAATCGGTGCTTCAGATGCAAATAATTTCAGAATGCTTTAAGGATTTGAAGTTTCGTCACAATTTCAATATAACCTGGGGAACACAAAACAAAACAAAAAAATCCCCTCTATTCCTTTGTCCCCCAGACTCCAAGAACTCGTAGCATGTCGGCAACAAACTGGTGACTGGTTCTGGAGGGCTCCAGGGTCGGTGCGGGACGCGAGGTACTACCACCAGGACCCTGGGGGCGTCATCCTTTTTGAGGCCGGCGGTGCAGAGACCACTACTCAGAATGGGGGCGGGGGGGGTGGGTCATGGAGTTCTCACCCTGGCCAGATTCCCGATTACCTCTGATAAGCCCCAAGAATCACAGAGTAGCCGCCTGGCCAGGTCCCCCAGCAGAAAGGCGGCGACGGCCGCAACATCAGCAACTAAATTTTACAGGCGTTTCATAAGGCCGGCTCAAAGCACCTGTAGTAAGATTCCTAGAACTGAGGGTCTCTAGATTGGGGAAAATGGAATGGGAAAGGGGGTAGGGGGAAGGGAAGGAAAATAGGGAGGGCACTGGAAAGGGGGGGAGGGGAGGGCGGGACACCGGGGAAAGGCGGCCGGTTTACAAGCGAGATCGTGGCGTTCCCATGGAAACGTATCCCTCCGCCCGTGACCGCGGTTTTAGATTCTTCAGTTTCCCTCCGCGCCGCTTCTTGGCTGTTTCCGCCCAGCTCCTTTGTGCCGCGCAGAACGTCGAGATTACGCATGCGTAAACCGAGCCGCCGCATATATAAGCCCGAACCCGGGCCCTTCCTTGTAGTGCCGCCGGGACCGTTGAGGAGTGAGAGTCTATTGCAGCTTTCTCTTCAGTCGTTACCTGGGTATTGCGAGCTAAACGAGCAGAGCACGCGGGCCAGTGATGTCGCGTTACGGGCGGTACGGAGGAGGTAAGAGACTAGGGCCCACTGAGGGGCGGTGCTGCGGGTGTGGAGGGTATTGCGAGGCCGTAGTGTTTGCGCGGCGGTTGGGAGACGGTTATTCCGCGTGCGTAATGGCGGCTTCAGCGCACGCCATACGAAGCAGAAGGCAGCGGGGGTACTGAAGGAAGAGGGTGGCGGGTGTGCGTTTGTACCTGCTTCCTTACTAACTCTTGGGCATTTTCGCCGTCGGTCCGGCCTGGGGCCGGGGGTGGTCGCTATGTTCCCGTTGCCCGTCTTTGAGCCGCCCGCCCCCTCCCCCCGCTCTCGGCGGCGGCTGCCATTTTGCGCACATTGACGACCGTGGTGGCGCATTTCCTCAGCGTTTTCCCGCCACTTTAGTGGACGGGTCTGTTCGCGGTCATAAAAACAAGGTTAAATTTGAGACGGAGCGAAAACTGTGGCACCCGCGAGCTGCGCATTCTCGTCATTCGGCCACATTGCGGAATAGGAGTAGAGAAATAATCTTCCCCGTCTGGCGGCTGGTTTCTTTTCTCTTTTAGCTCTTTCGAGCGCGGATTATGACTCTGGGGCGGGGAGCTGGAGTCTTGGGCGAGCCTGCGCCTGGGGCGGTTGCCGCGGAGGACGAGAGCCGGCGCAGCCCTGCTCCCCGGGTCGAGCCGCCGCCGGGGCCCGCCCGCCACCAGCGGCCCGCGCGCTGCGAGCGTGCCCGGGGCTGCCGGGACTCGGGGGCGGGGCCAGGGCCGGGGCCGCCCCAAGCCTCCGGATATCCTACCACGCATCTTTGCTTGTGTTTCGGAGGTTTCTTTTCTTAACGTGAAGTCAAGAACTTTGTCGTGAGACCAGCTTTTCCGGAATTTACCGACTTGACCGGTTTAAGAGTAAATTAAATGTTTGATAAGACCGTTAAACACCTTTTGCACAGCCTTACGGGTGGCCATTGAATAATTCATTTCAAACCTAGGCAGAGTTATGCATAACATGCATTCTTTTATTTGCATTTTTAAACAGAGACCAAGGTGTATGTTGGTAACCTGGGAACTGGTGCTGGCAAAGGAGAGTTAGAAAGGGCTTTCAGTTATTATGGTCCCTTAAGAACTGTGTGGATTGCGAGAAATCCTCCAGGATTTGCCTTTGTGGAATTTGAAGATCCCAGAGATGCAGAAGATGCAGTGCGAGGACTGGATGGGAAGTAAGTAAGATGCCAGTTACACAACTTAAGCTCCTTCAAATATTCCTGTTAGGTGGTTAGCTGGGTGCTAAGCTTGAATTCTATATTGAGGTGACAGTGAATGGCTGATCATAATCTTATTTACTCCCTGAAGGATAGAAGAACAGAAAAGGTGGGAGTTGGCAGGGCATAGTAAAGATAGTGAAGCTTCTGAGGGGAAGTGGCTGGAGAGGTGTAGAAGTCCCTTATTTTTTTAACATTAGGATTTTGTTGCTTCTTTCCTAGGGTGATCTGTGGTTCACGAGTGAGAGTTGAACTATCAACAGGCATGCCTCGGAGATCTCGTTTTGATAGACCACCTGCCCGACGTCCCTTTGATCCTAATGATAGATGCTATGAGTGTGGTGAAAAGGGACATTATGCTTATGATTGTCATCGCTATAGCCGGCGGCGAAGGAGCAGGTATTTATTTTGAAAAAGTGGCTGGTATGCTAGTTAATCAAGTAATTCTTTTATTAGCAAGGCAGAAACTAGTATTTTTCTATAAACTTGAATGTTAATTGTACAGGTGTATTTTACAATTTTTGTTTAATTAAACAAATGTTAATATATTAATAATCAACCTGGTCAAAACCTTTCAGGTTTCTTCGTTTGAGTCAGTCGCCTTGATTCAGAATGTCACGAGCCTTATGATATCATGCTGAGGCGCCTTGCAAATCCGACAATTAAGATCCTCCTAGACCTTGAGGTGATCAGCATAAGAGGCCAGATCCCCTCGAGTCATCTACACCTAGCTTCACCTTATTCTTTAAAGGGCAGAAAATTTGAGACGGTGATCGCCGTAACAGTAAATTTGGCTTACAATTGGGGCCCCCTCCGGTTTAGAAAGAGGAACACCAGATTGACCACATTCCCAACTAGAAAAATCTTCTTGCGTCAATCAAGCCTCACCTGGCTCATTTGGCTGTCAGTTTGATCGTCGTTAGATTGAAGAAAACATCTAGATGCAGCGATCGGCTATAGATACTTCTAGATCGTCTAGATCTACTAGACCATGGGCCAAAGAGGGTCGACCTGCAAACTTGCAAGGTTTATTTTAAATACACATTACAGTGTTTTTATATTTTGTAATTCTAAGATGTAATTCAGCCTTTAACAAATCTTTTTTTAGGTAGTAAAAAAAAAAAAAAAAAATAGGCCCAGAGTTTATTTCCAAATGAGACACTAAATTTAAATAGTTTTGAGATTTGATTTCAGCAGAGGCATATAAACTCTGTAAATGAGTTACCATCTAACATTTTAATTTTTTCTGACTTGAAACATAGGTCACGGTCTAGATCGCATTCGAGATCCAGAGGAAGGCGATACTCTCGCTCACGCAGCAGGAGCAGAGGACGGAGGTGAAGAGATCTTGCTTAAAATACAAGTTTTAGCATGTGAAAGTACTTTATTTGGAGATGGATTTACTTTGATATAACTTTTAGGTCAAGATCAGCGTCTCCTCGGCGATCGAGATCTGTGTCTCTCCGTAGATCGAGATCTGCTTCGCTCAGAAGATCTAGGTCTGGTTCTATAAAAGGATCGAGGTATTTCCAGTATGTAACACTTTTTTTCCCCTTTATTTGTATTAGGATGATCACATCTTAATGACAGCAATGGGGAGTTTCTTTTAAAGACAGTTCGAAAAGATTGCTCCAGAAAAATGTTGAAATGTAAAAAGTTGAATTCATATATGGTCTGTAACACGCATGTTACCCTAGTTTTGTGGGTGAAGAAAAGCACAAGATTTTAAGCCTCGTTAGAGAGGCTGTGGTGATAAGAGATGTCACAGATCCTCAAATCATTCCAGTGTACACTGAGTAGGCATGTTGCTGTATGCTACTTTTCTGGCATTGTATTTGTGTATTGAGTTTAGGTAAAGGATAGCTAGAGCCCTGATGAGAAAGCCTGTTAGAACCAAGAAGGGATTTAGAAACAAGTTAAAACATTTCTCACTTTGGGGGGGGATCATGAAGCAAATTTGTGACCCTGGAAAAAGCTGTCTAGGATGTCTAGGATACATATAGGTGAATGTGTATTTTGTTTAACAGGGCTGCTTACACACTGAAATTTAAAAAGTTAAAATTCAAACAAGAACCTTAATTTTGTCACTCCCTGTTGCCCATAAAAGGTTATACAGTGAGTAAAGTTCTAGAAAACAAGCTTGATAGCACTTCAGAGATGACGAGTTAGTGGTCAGTAATGTCAGTGGGGAATATCCTGTTGAGTAATAATAGCATGAGATATTTAAATGCAGGGATTCTGGTCCACTAGAGAAATCTCTGGATCCCTTTAGATGAATGCATTTAATTTGATGCAGGACCTGATTTGGTTTGCCTGACAAATTGATGGCACTGAACCATGGTAACATGCTAATGGAAGAATAAAGCTTTACCCAGTGGTGACTTCCATTTTACTGGGCTTTAATAGCATTGAAGTCTGTTTGGGGGCTCTTGTTTGGTCTAAGGTTTTGTTTCCAAATCAGATCACCAACTTAGTTGAAAACTGATGAACGCCTTTCTAAACTTTGTTCAATCGCTATTTTTGTTCCCTTAGATACTACTCAGTGTTGAAACCCAATATTGCTTCTCTATACAGGAATTGACAACCAGGTCATTGAGTATAACAGAAATAAAATGGTGGCTCTTTATCTCTGATAACAGCTTGTTGAAAAGATACTTGTTCACGTCTTTGGTAGATGTGGGACAAAATTTTGTCCCAGTTAAATTTAGCCTTTGTTCCTAGAATACCTAATGTATTTGGTGTAGGTGTTTTTAAGGGAATTAACTCTTTGGCTAAAGGTTTAACTGTAATTTGCCTTTTTTTTTTTTTAAGATCCCGGTCACGGTCAAGGTCAAGATCCAGGTCTATTTCACGACCAAGGAGCAGGTAGGGTGAAAATCTGTTGAATCCTCTTCTAGTCATGACACCAATATCCAAAGAGTTCAAAAGTGTTTTTGAATTGTTGAAATTTCAACTCTTAACTCTAAAACTAGGCATTAAGTGGGGATTTTTTACTCTATTACCAAATGAAATGTTAGAACTGCGTATATGCATGGCCTATTACTGGCTGACTTCCTGAATAAGGGAATGAGAAAAGTGTGACAATGTTGGGGATTCTCTTACAAGGACTTTGTTTATTAGAACTCTGATTGGTGCTTGGAGGAGCATCTTGAGAAAGCATGTGCTTAAAGAGTGTAAAACATAAGTCCTAATGAAGTACAGCAGTTCATTTTGTGAAAAAGAGTTGTTGGGAGGGGGGATTAGCTTTTGTTAGCAATAACTGGTAGGTTCTTTTTTCAATTTTAACTGCAGCCTGACGTCTTAAGCTTAGGATATTGGGGGGGGGGGGGTTCATGTCATGGCACTCTATTTAAAAAGGGATTGGTTTAGTATCTCTTCTTAATAGAATTTCTCATGTTTTGACAGCCGATCAAAGTCCAGATCTCCATCTCCAAAAAGAAGGTAAGCTAAAATAATGTCCTGTACACCATTTGTCTGCATACTGCCTACTTTGCAGTCTTTGAGCTCTTCAGAGAATAGGTGCTATATAGATTAAAATACTAGATAGTAACATTCTTTTCCTGTTTAGATGTTAGCTTATGACTGTTAGAATGTTTATTCATAAAATGCTAATATGTTATTAAAATGTGTTTAGTCCTATGAATTCAAATTGTAGGATTTCATGGTGAGAAAGAAACATGCCACCGTCTTTTTTTGGTCCCTATATATGGACAGTCAGGTAAAAACAAAATGCCCACAGGAGGAAAGGGATAAATTAATTTTTAGGTTGCAAGCTTCCACCTAAACCATTATATGCCTATGCAACTTAATAACTAAATAACTTCAGTTGTCCTATATAACACTGCAGGTGCAAGGATAAACGATATGTGTGTAATCTCAAGTTAGACTGCTGATACAGCAACTAATGTTGGCCACCTCTTTAATTTATTGAAGCTGAATATTGCCTTGACATGTGTTACGTGAGAATAGTTTCAATGGACACTAATTGGCTCCAAACCTGATGTTTTTCTTTTTAGTCGTTCCCCATCAGGAAGTCCACGCAGAAGTGCAAGTCCTGAAAGAATAGACTGAAGTTCTCAAGTTCATCTTTTAGGAGAAAGTTATTTTGTTTACATTATTATAAGGGATTTGTGCTGTATGTAAGGTATAACCTAGGAATGGTATTTCAACCATCTAATCAAAACGGATGTGGATTATTATGCTCTGTAAATTCACAGCAGTAAGATAAATTTTTGTTGAATGTATTAACATCCTATGATCTGAAAACATGGGTTTTTATTTGGCACATTTAAATAAAATGTTTCTAACTAGATTTTCGATTTGTGTTCAATATTAATACTTTTCAACTTGGTAAACTTTAGGAGTCTACAGAAATACAAAGTTAATGGTTAAGTCTTGAACATCATTAACTGTTATATATATACACTTGGCTATGGTCTTGGGGAAATTCGAAAGTTTCATTTTACCTTTATTGGTTTGAGTAAGATGATCTGATCTTGAGTCCCCATAATAGCATGAATGCATCATGACAAGTCCTAAATTAAGAGCTATTTGAAGTTGGAATTAATAGGTGTTGTCACATTAATGATGATGTTCTGTTAACCCTGAAGGGACCACAGAGTTGCCTTGACAGGAACTCAAGCAAAATGCTTATTAAATAGATATATAAGAAGTAGTTGAACCTGATGCTAGAGAAACAATCTGACTCCTAAAGTCTATTGTATAGTAACTGAGGTTTTCTGCTCTTAGGTAGGATGGTGTCACAATTCTCCATTTTGGGGAGTTCTTAATGTGCTTTTGTTTCTTTCAACATTAGTCAACCAATTTTGTACTGAAAGTGCATGTTGAAGGATTTGTCTGAATTTCGGACAAACATCTTCATGTAAACCAGCTTTGCAAAATTTTCTAACCCAATTACTCTTTAATTCCTTCAACTGGATTGCCTTACTTTGAGCAGAGGAGATCTGTTAATTTCCAAGATAGGCTTTTTGGTTTCTGGTCACCAACATAATTTCTCATTTTGCCAGGCTGGTCAAAGTTAAGATGTTAATCAGAAATGTTAATGTGAGACCCCCAGCAGTTTTGTGAATTTCACTTATATTTAGCAACATTTCATGTAGCTCAAGTTTTTTTTTTTTTTTTTTTTTGGTAGAACTCAGAATTTATAGCCAGTAGGTTCTTTATTCAGACCTTCATAAAGATCTTAAGTGTACAAGGGAAGTTAACAATAACTTGAGTTTTCTGGTCAAGCTTTTACCAGGTATTCTCTAAACTTGGTGCAAAAAGAAAAACAAGATAATTCAATTGGTGTCCATTTTTTGCTTTTCCACAAAATCATTGGCTAGCATTGCAATTTGGGAATGCTGGTCTTCCCTCAAATTTATTTGGTGGTCTGCATGATCACTAGTGTGTTGGAAGTTATTTGGATGCTTTATTTTTTGGAATTTTGACTTAACTGGCTGAACTTACATATATGGTTGGTATTAAGCTATGTGTATAATTGGCAGGCTTATTTATCTGTTGAACTTGGTCAGCTTTAAAAATTGTTGTGTATTATATATATAAAGATAAGTTTACTCAATAATAAATTTTGCAGAGATTGAACAAAACTGATACTCGATTTTTGAAGCACTATGTGGAGATGGGAGTTTTGAGCTAATGGTATTCTTAATCCCATAGTTTTGGTATGGGTTACTAGTAATATCCTAGAAAATCGGTATGAAAGGATAAAAGTGGTGAGTGGTGGGCAAAAATAGTTTTAAGGAACAAGCACAGGAAGCTCAACTCTTGTGGGGAAAAGGTAAACTAGGCATGATCATTTGCTCATTTTTTTACTGTGACTTAATGGTACCTTTTATATGTCTCAATGATACACACTAAGTGGTTGGAACTGTTAAATTATATGACCTGAAAAGTGCTACTCCAGACTACTGTGTTCAATCTGGCACTAATTAGCTAATCAACTACAAAAAACCTAATTTTGAGTGCTTTTATACTCAGGCAAAAAAAATCCTGCAAAAATAAAATTCCCACATACACCCCCCCCCCCATAGTTTTTTGTAGTACCTTTGTTTCAGTTCAACGGTATACTATTAACTAAGGTCCATCGTTTATATTAGGGCTCATTTTTTGCAGTCTGTTGTGTCGTTAAAAAATATTCTAGTAACAACCTAAAATTTCCCCTTTGAACCACAGTTCAAATAGGCATAATTCAGTGATGTTAATTGTATTACCATCACCCCAAACAAACTGCCAATTAAACATGTAACTCCCCCTTCTCAGCCCCTGGTAACATGTATTTTAGTTCTTGACTGGATTTGCTTATTCTAATTATATTGGTAAGTTCATAGAATATTTGTCCTTTTGCGTATGGCTTATTTCACCCACATGATCTCAGGGTCACCTGTGTTGTTACATGTATCAGACCTAAATTGCATTTTTTTTTTTTTTTTTTTTTAAGATTTTATTTATTCATTTATCTCCCCCTTGCTGCTTGTGCTCGCTGAGTCAGCCAACTACGCTGTGCGGGCGGGCTTTTGCCTTCACCAGGAGGCCCTGGGAATCGAACCCGGGGCCTCCCAAATGGTAAACGGGAGCCCCACTGATTGAGCCACAGCCGCTTCCCCTAAATTGCATTTTTATGTCTGAATCTGTAGTATGTACATTTTGTTCATCTATTCATCTGTTGAGGGACGCTTGGGTTTCTCCCATCTTTTGAGTGGCTTTGCTATCTTCTATGTTCATTTCTGTATCCAAAGGCTAGTGCGGTATCTGGCACATTGAAGGGCCTCAAAATGTTTGCTGAATAAATTAGGCAGCATCTAGGCAACTAAACATGACCAAAAAAATGAGGATGCACCATTTTTACTCAACGAGAAGATCAAGATGGAAAAGCAAGAGGCATGCATATGATATGCTCCCTTTTCTGTTAGGGAAAAGGAAAAAATGAGTATTTGCTTACATAGCTATTGAGCGGGCTACATAACTTAAAGGTTGCTCTCTGGGAGAGAACTGGATGGCTGTCAGATGGAGAATCTTCTCACTGTATATACCTTGATTAAATCTATTGCCAATTCAGAATGAAAAACAGAATGGGCCTGGGACCTGCAGTTGAAGGCAAAGGCACTGAATTGGAGAAGTGGTTCTGCGGACTTTACTACTATATTCCACATGCTCCATAATTACCCCTTTACCCAGCATATATCTCCCAATTAAGTGAGAAGAAAACAGCCAGTTGTTAATATTGGCATAGTTGCCAATGGGTAGGACCATGGGTGCTGTAGTTTATTCTTGTATCTTCTGATTTTTTCCATAATGTTCGTTTTTAAGGAGCAGTAAGGCACTTATTAAAAGCAATGGTGTTGAAACCACAGGTAGGATTCAAGTTTTAAGCTTCACCTTTGTGCTACCAGTTGAATCTGTTTAAGATACATCTGTCTGTGAGCCCATTTCCTCTTCAGTGAAAGGGGATAACAACAGTACTTACTTGTTGTGGGGATTAAATGACAACTCTTTGATGTTTTATAATTGAAAATATAAACAATTAAAAACTAAACAGTAAACACATGAATAAATATATACATTTCTCAAATGTGCTGGATACATTTTTTGAATCAAACAATGTTATATATTTGGTTCATAGTAACGCATTCATACAGTATTTGTCCTTTTGTGTCTGGCTTGCTTCGCTCAACATAATGTTCTCCAGGTTCATCCATGTTGTCATATGCTTTATGACTTCATTTTTTAACATTTTTTTAAAACTTTATTTTCTACATTTAATAATTGAAAATATAAACTAAAAAGTAAACACAGATGAGTGAATATATACGTTTCTCAAATGTAATGAATACATATAAAGTTTTTTTAAAATCAAACAGTGTTACACAATATATTTGGTTATGACTTCATTTCTTACAGCTTTATAACATTCCAGTGTGAATAGACCACAGTTTATCCATTCGTCTGCTGATGGACACCTGGGTTGTTTCCAACTTTTGGCAATGGTGAATAATGTGGCTAGGAACATCGGTGTGCAGATGTGTGTTCCGTGTCACTGCTCTCAGTTCTGGGTATATACCCAGTAGTGGTATTGCAGGGTTACATGGCAAGTCTATATTCAACTTCTTTAGGAACTGCCAAACAGTCCTCCATAGTAGCTGTACCATTCTACATTACCACCAACAGTGAAGAAGTGTTCCTATCTCTCCACATCCTCTCCAACACTTGTAGTTCTCTGTCTTTTTAATAGTGGCCATTCTGACAGGTGTGAAATGATATCTTATTGTAGTTTTGATTTACATTTTCCCTAATCGTAAGTGATGTTAAGCATTTCTTCATGTGTATTTTTTGCCATTTGTATTCTTTGGAGAAAGGTCTATTCAAGTCTTTTGCCCATTTTTTAATTGGGTCGTTTGTCTTTTTATTGTTGAGTTGTAACATCTCTCTATATATCCTGGATATTAAACCTTTATCAGATATGTGATTTCCAAATATTTTTTCGCATTGAGTTGGCTGCCTTTTCACCCTTCTGATAAAGTCCTGTGAGGTGCAAAAGTGTTTAATTTTGAGGAGGTCCCATTTGTTTTTTTCTTTTGTGGCATGTGCTTTGGGTGTAAGGTTCAAGAAACCATCACCTAATACAAGGTCTTGACTAGTAGTTTTATGGTCCTGGTTTTTATATTTAGACCTTTGATCCATTTTGAGTTGATTCTTGTATAGGGGGTGAGATAGGGGTCCTCTTTCATTCTTTGGTTATAGATACCCAGTTCTCCCAACACCATTTGTTGAAGAGACAGTTTTTTTCCCGTTAGCATGGGCTTGGTAGGTTTGTCAAAAACCTGTTGACTTTATAGGTGAGGGTTTATTTCTGGGTTCTCAATTCTATTCCACTGATCAATGTGTCTATCTTTATGCCATATTCATGCTGTTTTGACCATTGCAGCTTTGTAATACGTGTCAAGTTCAGGCAGTGAAATTCTTGCCACATCACTCTTCTTTTTTAGAATGCTTTTGGCTATTCGGGTGCACTTACTCTTCCAGATGAATTTGGTAATTACCTTCTCTAATTCTGTAAAGTAAGCTGTTGGGATTTTGATTGGTATTGCATTGAATCTATAAATCAGTTTGGGCAAAATTGACATCTTCACGATATTTATTCTTCCAATCTATGAACACGGAATGTCTTTCCATTTGTTTAGGTCTTTTAAAATTTCTTTTAGCATTGTTTTGTAGTTTTCTGCATATAGGTCCTGTACTTCTTTGGTTAAATTAACTCTTAGGTATTTGTGTCTTTTTGTTGCTATTGAAAATGGAATTTTCCCTGATTTCTTCCTCAGGTTGTTCAGTATTAGTATACAAAAACATTACTATTTTTGCATGTTGATCTTTTACCCTGCCACTTTGCAGAACTCATTTATTCAAGTAGCTTTGTTGTGGATAGATACTTCAGGATTTTCTACGCACAGGATCATGTCATCTGCAAACTGAGTTTTACTTTCTCTTTTCCTATTTGGATGCCTTTTTTTTTTCTTGTCTAATTGCCTTAGCTAGAACTTCTAGTACAATGTTGAATAGCAATGGTGACAGTTGGCATCCTTGTCTTGTTCCTGATCTTAGATGGAAAGCTTTCAACCTTTCCCCATTGAGTATGATGTTGGCTGTGGGTTTTTCATATATGCCTTTTATCATATTGAGGAATTTTCCTTCTATTTGTATCTTTTGAAGTGTTTTTATCAAAAAATGATGCTAGATTTTGTCCAATGCCTTTTCTGCATCTATTGAGATGATCATGTGGTTTTTTCCCTTCAATTTGTTAATGTGGTGTATTCCATTGGTTGATTTTCTTATGTTGAACCAGCCTTGCATACCAGGAATAAATCCCACTTGGTTGTGATGTATAAGTCTTGATATGCTGTTGGATTCGATTTGCAAGTATTTTGTTGAGAATTTTTGCATCTATGTTCATTAGAGAGATTGGTCTGTAATATTCTTTTCTTGTGGAATCTTTATCTGGCTTTGGTATTAGGGTGATGTTGGCTTCATAAAATGTGTTGGGTAATTTTCCCTCCTCTTCAATTTTTTGGAAGAGTTTAAACAGGATTGGTGTTAATTCTTTTCAAAATGCTTGGTAGAATTCACCTGTGAAGCCATCTGGTCCTGGACTTTTCTTTTTTGGGAGATTTTTGATGACGGATTCAAATTCCTTAATTATGATTGGCTTGTTAAATTCTTGTATTTCTTGTAGCATCAGTGTAGGTTGGTTGTGCGTTTCTAAGAATTTGTCCATTTCATATAGGTTGTCTAGTTTGTTGGCATATAGTTTCTCATAATATCCTCTTATAATTCTTTTTATTTCTGTGGGATCATTTGGAACTTCCCCCTTTCATTTCTGATTGTATTTATTTGCATCTTCTCTCTTTTTTTCTGTTAGTCTAGCTAGGGGGTTGTCAATTTTATTGATCTCAGAGAACCAGCTTTTGTTTTCGTTGATTTTCTCTATTGTTTTTCTGTTCTTGTTTTCATTTATTTCTATTCTAATCTTTATTATATCTTTCCTTCTGCTTGCTTTGGGGTTGGTTTGCTGTTCTTTTTCTAGTTTCTGTAGATATTTATGACTATTATATCTTCCTGGTGGATCGTCCCTTTTATTAATATATAATGGCCTTCTGTATCTCTCATAACCTTTTTGCATTTAAAGTCTGTTTTGTCTGATATGAGCATAGCTACCCCTGCTTTTTTCTGGTTACTATTCATGTGGAGTATCTTTTTCCAACATTTCACTTTAAGCCGGTTTGTATCCCTGGGTCTAAGGTGAGTTTCTGGTAAGCAGCATATGGATGGCTCATGTTTTTTTATCCATTCTATCAGCCTGTATCTTTTGATTGGGGAGTTTAATCCATTCACATTCAATTATATTACTGTAAATGCACTATTCACTTCCTCCATTTTATTATTTAGTTTTCTTATGTCATCTTGTTTTTGTCTGTCTTTTTACTCTTTTAGTTATCCTTTCTGCTATTCTTTTTTTGATACTTTCCTCCAAGCCCCTCTCTCCTGTCTTTTTCTTTCAGGTTCTAAGGCTTCCTTTAATATTTCCTGCAAAGGTGGATTCTTTTTTGCAAACTCTCTTAGTTTCTGTTTGTTTGAATATTTTATACTCACCTTCATATTTGAAGGGCAGTTTCACTGGATAAAGAATTTTCAGCTGGCAGCTTTTCTCTTTCATTTTCCTAATTGTATCATACCACTGTCTTCTTGCCTCCATGGTTTCTGAAGAGAAATCTGTGCTAAGTCTTATGGACGACCCTTGTACGTGATGGTTTGCTTCTCCCTTGCTGCTCTGAGAATTTTCTCTTTATCTTTGACATTTGACATTCTGAGTAGTATGTGTCTTGGCGTAGGTCTGTTTGGATTTATTCTGATTGGGGTACGGTGTGCTTCTTGGACATGTAAGTTCATTTCTTTCGTGAGAGTTGGGAAATTTTCAGCTATTATTTCCTCAAGTACTCTTTCTGCCCCTTTTCCCTTCTCTTCTCCTTCTGGAACTTCCATGACACATATATTATTGTGTTTTGTGTGGTCATTCAACTCTCTGAACCCCTGCTCAATTTTTTCCATTCTTTTCTCTCTGCTTTTCTTTCTTCAATTTTAGCTGCTCTGTCTTCGGTATCACTTATTCTTTTTTTTTTATTTTATTTTTATTTTTTTATTTTTTATTTTTAAAGATTTTTATTTATTTATTCATTTATCCCCCCCTTGCTGCTTGTGCTCGCTGGGTCAGCTAACCACACCATGCGGGCGGGCTCGCCTTCACCAGGAGGCCCCGGAAACCAAACCCGGGGCCTCCCACATGGTGAATGGGAGCCCCACTGATTGAGCCACAGCCGCTTCCCATCACTTATTCTTCTATCATTTCAAGTCTGCTGTTGTATGCCTCAAATGTGTTTTTCATCTCACCTATTGGGTCTTTCATCCCCATGAGCTCTGTTACTTTTCTGTTCAGGATTTCAAATTCTTCTTTGTGTTTGCTCAATGTCTTTTTGATGTCATTTATCTCTTTAACTATATTGCCTTTCAACTCATTAATTTGATTTTGGAAATTTGTGCTCATCTCGCTGCTTAGTTCTCTCAAATTCTGCATCTCTTCTGGGACTTTGATGTATTCCTTTTCTTGAGCCATGTCTTCTGTTTTCTTAGTATGGCTCATAATTTTTTGCTGGTGTTTAGGCATCTAGTTAGGATGTAGTTTACTCAGATGCTCAATCTTTTTCTCTTCTATAGGGATTTAGTGCAGGAGGCTGTGAGTTACCACAGTTTTTGATTTTTGGCTTGACCTGGATTATGATTGTCCTGCTGGTTGCTCAAAACTGGGCACTGGACCCAGTAATTGGTTGTAGAGTCGCTTCCTAGGGCCTTGGTCAGGGAGGCTATAGAGACCAGGAAAAGCCTCTCCTACTTATTTTTAATTTTCTTATGTGCAGTTCCTTGGCCTGCCAGGAGATGGCACTCTTTGGCAGCGTTCAATTCAATGCCTGGTCAGAGTGTATTTGTTGCAACACAGACCACATCAATGTGATAGAGCTTTCGGTCTTGGGGATAAGAGCCTTGTAATTCAAACTTTCTGAGGCAGTTCTCCAGTCTTCTCTGGCAGCCCCCTCCCTTTTCCCAGCTAGGAAATATTTCCACTCCCCTCTGAGTCCTCAACAGTCATTCCCTTAGTAGAGGAGATTGGGAGGTTTGTATATCTTCAGCCCCTTGCAGGCTCCAAGGCAAACAATGGCGCAGCCTCACCTGGCCTGGAAGAGCCTGGAAGGGCAGACCAAACCTGGGAGTCAAAACCTGAGTCAGCCCCAGGCTCACTCTCCCCTCTCCTGTGGAGTCCTCAACAATTAGCCCAGGCTAGAAGAGAGGGAGATTGCGAGGGTTGGATTTCTCCAGTCTGTCGGCTCCCAGGGCAAACGACCATGTGGTCCCACCTGGCCTAGTATGGCCCGTGGGGCCCCGCAGCCCAAATTTGTGGGTCCGAACCTGAGTCAGGCTTAGACTGTGTCCCTCTCTCTCCCCTTTCCTGGGGTGGTAGATCCCTGGAGCCCCCTTTGTAGTCACAGGCCCAGAGGCCCGAGAATTCTAGAGTCTTTAGTGTGGGGGAGGGTGCCAGCAGCAGCAGGCGCTGCTGGTTCTAACTCATGGTTCTGTCATCGCGATTTCCCCCTTTTGTCCCTCTCCTCTGGGTGGTGTGTAGCCTTCACCTGCTGTCCTAAACTCCAGAAGATCTTTTTCAGGGCTGTTTGAGCCTATCCTCTAGCTATTTTTTTGGAGAAGAGATTCCCGTGTCTTACTAGTCCACCATCTTCCCGGAAGTCCTGCCATCAGTTTTAAAGCTTCCAGTGCCTATTTGCTTAATATATCTTGGGAAAATAACATTGTCCTTTTTTTTTATTTTTAAGATTTTATTATTTCTCCCTACCACCACCACCCATTTGCACTCGCTGTCTTCTGCTCTCTGTGTCTATTCATAGTATGTTCTCTGTGTCTGCTTGTCTTCTGTGGGAGGGAGGTGCTCAGTCGCTTGGGCCACCTCCATTCCCTGCTTGTTGTGTCTCTTCATGTCTCCTTGTTGTGTCTCCTCATTGCATCAACTCGTTTCATCTCATTGCGTCATATTGTTGGCATCAGCATCACCACGCCAGCCCGTTGTGTCAGCTCACTGTCTTGCCTGTCTTTAGAAGGCTCCAGGAACCTAACCCAGGACCTCCTGTGTGGTAGGTAGGCGCCCAACTGCTTAAATCACATCTGCTTCCCCACCATGCTGCTATTTTTTTTTTTTTTTCCACCATGCTGCTTTAATCTTCAAGACTCAAACCTCAAGTTGATGGAATTACAGACCTCTGAGTAGACTTCAGCCTACTCTTCTGGAGACAAATGAACAAGTATCAGGTGGGTAATTGCTATAGAGAATAATAATGGGATAATTGCTCTTTTATAAAGTGTGGTCTAGGAAGGCCTCTGATAGTGATGTGTGAGCAGGACCTTAATTAAGGAAGTGTAGTGAGTCACACTGACTTCTGCAGAGGGTGCAGTAAATGCAAAGGCCCTAAAATGAGTTGGGTTGTAGGAGCAGGGAGGCTAAAGTGAAGTAAACAATGGGGCGAGTGGTAAGAGATGGCACGGGGGCGGGAGGGGGGGGGGAGGGAAATGCAGGATCCTGCAGGGCTTGGAAAGGGCTCACTTTCCTTGGAGGGTCTGAGCAAAGAAGTAACAAATGGAACCAGTTCCCTATTGCTAGATATTGAAGGTTGTTTCTAATTGCTATTACAAACAGTTTTGCAGTGAATGACCTTATACAATGCATCATTTGGACACCTGAGCAGGCATATCTAGAATCATCTCTAGAAATTGAATTTCTGGGCCAAAGGATAATGTGCATTTATATTTTTGCCAGGTATTGTTAGTTTGTCCTGTGGCAATGTATGAGGGCCAATTTCTTTGCACCACTGCTTATATGGTGGGCTATCAAACTTGTTGCTTTTTACCAATTAGAAATGATGTCTCAGCATAGTTCTTTTTTTTAAAAATTGTGGTAAAAGATAAAATTTACCATTTTAACCATTTAAGTATGCAATTAGTGGCATTCATAATGTTGTACATTATATTGTGCAACCATCACCATTATATAGTTCCAAAACTTTTTTTTTTTAAATTAATTTATTTACTTTATCCATTTTAACCCCCCCCTTCCTCATTTGCTATTTTGTGTACATTTGCTGGGCAATTCTCTGTGTGTGTTTCCTGCCATCTCTTCTCATCCTCCTCCTCCAGTCTTCACCAGGATTCGATCCTGGAGACCTCCGATGTAGGAGAGAGGTGTTCTGCCACCTGTGCCACCTCAGTTCCTGGTTTTCAGAGCTTTCGGAGCATCTCGTCTTGTCTATCCTCTGCGTCTCTTTCTTGTTACGTCATCATCTTGCTGCACTCACCGGCACACAGAGCCTGGCAGCACATGTGCCTTCTATATATATATTTTTTATTTTACCAGGAGGTCCCGGGGATCGAACCCAGGTCCCTCCATATGGCAGATGGACGCCCAACCATTTGAGCCACATCCGCCCCCTTCCAAAACTTTTTAATCACCCTAAACAGAAACCCTATACCATTAAGCAGTCACTCCCCATTCCCTCTTTCCCTTAGCTCCTGGCAGCCACAAATCTGAGTTCTGCCTCTCTGGATTCACCTATTCTGGATATTTCATGTAAATGGAATCATACAACATTTAACCTTTTATGTCTGGCTTCTTTCACTTAGCATTATGTTTTCAAGGTTCATCCATACTGTAGTAATGTATTAGTACTTATTCCTATTTGGGACTGAATAATATTCACTGTATGGATATACCACATTTTGTTTATCCGTTCATCAGTTGATGGACATTGGGATTGTTTCCACCTTTTTGTTACTGTGATTAGAGCTGCTATGAACATTGGTGTACAAGTTTTTGAACACCTTTTTTTCAATTGGGTATATACCTAGGAGTGGAATTGATGGGTCATGTAATAATTCTATGTTTAACTTATTGAGGAACCTCAACATAATTTCAATATATAGTCCTCTCATGAGAAAGCCATCTTTTTTCATAAGTTTGAGTCATTTTTTCTATGTTTTACTGGTTTTAAAAAATTAACTTTTAGTCTTTGCCTTTTTTTGTTCTATCACCACCCCGTCTCTGAAGTTCTTTTCTCTCCAATGTTGGCCACAATTTGTCAGACTTTTCATCTTGCTCATTTACCTTCCTAAGGTAAGCTTTTTCTGATTAAAAGCTAGTTTTAAAAATGTTTTTCCCCTACTCTGGAAAATTTCCATGTGTGTTCCAAAGTCTGGCTTAAGTTCTCTTGCTCTCAGCACACTGAACTTCGATTTTGAGGCTCCTATATTTACACTGTAATTGCCTGGGTACTTGTATGCATATATCCCATCACAGGACAAAAATTTTGACAGCAGGAATCAGTCCTTTTTCAGTTTCTTATTGCCTGGCATGCATTAAACACTTCAATATTTATTTATTTATTTAATTTTATTTTTTAAGAGTACAGCTCTTTATTGAACATTTTACAAAAGAGGGGTCTAGTCAAAAATACCAAAGCCCATGTCATCATCCGATTCCTCAGATTCTTCTTTCTTTGCTTCCACTTTCTCCTCGGCTGGGGCAGCAGTGGTGGTGGGGGCAGGACCTCCCGCTGGGGCAGGTCCACCAGCCCCTATGTTGCAGATGAGGCTCCCAATGTTGACGTTGGCCAGGGCCTTTGCAAACAAGCCAGGCCAGAAAGGTTCAGCATTCACACCAGCTGCTTTAATGAGGACAGTGATCTTATCCTCCATGACAGTGACTTCGTCGTGGGATGAAGTGAGGGCCTCGCCCCAACGCAGCCTTAGCTTCCTCGGAAGAACCGAGCACCTTAGCGGCAGCTGAGGAAAAGTTCAATATGTAATGAATGAAAAATGAGTGAATAAATTCTCCTAATCTACTAAATCAAGCATATAAAATTGGAACCTCTTCTCTTCTGTGAGAACCTTATAATCACCATTTCCATTAAAAGCCCACATTCTCCATTTAGCTCCTGATAAGACTGACTCCCGACTGAAATAGGCTGCCCTTCTCAATGTCCACCTCTACTGCAGCTCTAATGCAAGGTTTTTCTCTTTCCTCTTCTGGGTTTACTGTGGGATCTGCTGCTCAGAGTTCTGCTCAGAAAGGGTGTGAAGTTCTGTGTAGCAAGTTCTCTGTAGAAAGAGTGCAGACTCACCCACCACCAAGAGCTGCTGAGCCCAAGTGAGTCACGCTGGTCCTTCTAGGGTCAAGTCATTGGACCAGCAGCTTCCAGTTCCTATGACTGTCCAGCTCCGTAGAGTCACTGTGCTTCTCTAAGGCTTAAAGATGCATGAATGGGATCCTATACAAAGACCTCAATCTGTTATTACATATCTTCAAGGAATCTGAATTCTAGAAAATCAATTTTTCACTGCCAAGATTTCAGGCCAGATAGAAAACCTGGCTGTAAGGAAAATACTTCTTACAACTATTCAACTCTGCAAGGAGAAAAAAAAAGGGGGGGAAGGGGTGCAGAGCAGGTGTAGCTCAGTGGTACATGCTTCACATGTACGAGGTCCCAGGTTCAATCCCTGGTACGTCCTAAAAAAAAAGGGCAGGGGGAGATATAACAGAGATAAAGGTAGGTAGGCCAATTGATGTGAATCATTGTAGGAGAACCATCACTAGTTTGTAGATGCCTATAACAAGAACATACTGCTTCCTTTGCCTGAAAAAAAATGGGTATGTTATGCTTTAATATTTGTACTCGTCCAGGTACAGGCTGTTTCTATAGACCAGAGATCAGCAAACTATGGCCTACTGGTCAAATCTAGTCACTGCTGTTCTCATACAGTTAATGACCTAAAAGTGGTTTTATGAAAATTATTTGAAATTCAAGTGCAGAATTCATAAAGCTTCATTAGAGCACAGCCCTTCTCATTCGTTTTCCTCCTGTCAAGGACTGCTTTTGTTGCTACAATGGTAGAATGAGGACCGAGGACTGTATGGCCCACAAAAGCCTAAAATACTTATTCTCTCTGGCCCTTTACAAAAAAGTTTAACAACCCCTGGTTAAGACATTTGTCTTCAACTTTATATCTTTGAAATTATCTCTGGAGAATTAGATGCCAGGATTATCTGTTAGTTGGCAGGGCCATACTTTTGGCCTGTGAAGATTGCTTCCCATTCCCTGACGAAGAGCTTCATGACTCTAGGGAACAAATCCTAGCTAAATATGTTCATGTGCTTATTATAATATTGCTGAATGTAAACTTATGGGACAACAGTGGGAAAGCTTGTACTGGAGGACAGTGGTTCTCATTGCTAGTTGCATATCAGGACACCCCCTACCCCACGCTATCTTGAAAAATATTCTAATGCTTGAGTTCCACTTTAGTCTAATGAAATACAAATTTCACTGAGTGTGAAGCCTGGGCATTAATATTCTAAAAGTCTCCCGTGGTGAAACTAGTACGCAGCCAGGATTAAAAAGCACTGCTCTTAAGGGCTGGGGCTAGCCAGCTCCTGGCTCACTAGTATCCCTATAATAATCACGTGTGATTCAAAGGGGGGCTCTACTCTGTGTCTTTGGGCCCTCCAGGTTTTTCTGGTTCCTCTGACCAAATTACCCATGCTGGAAAAGAACCTTTCTGTGAAAGTGGCAGAAACCACATTTTAATTTATATCAGTACCAATAGGGGGCGCTGTGACCAAAGAACTACTCATCTGCAAAAAAGTGAACGTTCCATTTTACTCAGGAAAGTTAAAGGAGTATTTACCAGAACTATTGGGTTATGTCCAACATTAAGGCAGCTCTGGGCATGGCCTCTGGCCACAATTATTGCTTCAAAGCATCTGAGGCTCTATTAGGCATATAGACATTTGTAACTGGAGTATCTTCCTGATGCTTGACTCTTTCATCACTTTGAAACATCTATCGCTAATAATAGTTCTGGTCTTAAAGTCGATTTTGTCTGATATTAATATAGCCACTCTGGCTCTCTTATGGTTACTGTTTGTATGATATATCTTTTCCATCCTTTTCCTTTCAGCCTATTCATGTCTTTGAATCTAAGGTAAATCTCTCTGGACAGCATCTAGCTTGCTTGGCTCTTGCTTTCTAATCTAGTCTGACAACTCCACCTTTTGTTTGGGATGGCTAAACTATTCACATTTTGTGGAATTACTGTTATGATTGGATTTGCATTTGCCATTTTGTTTTCTATATCCCATCTTTTTTGTCCTCTTCCTCCTTCACTGCCTTTTGTATTAAATATTTGTTAATATAGCATTTTAATAACTTGATTTTGTACTGTATTTTAAAAATAATTTTCTTAGTGATTGCTCTGAGGATTACAATATGCATTTCAATTCATCAGTCTACTGAAGATTAATATTCTGATAAAATGTAGAAATTTGCTCTAATATATTTCCTTAAATTTTCCCTCCTTTGTGGTGGTAGTGTCACATATTACATCTATGTATTATAAATTCAACACTAGTATTGTAATTATGTTTATATTTTATGTCTTAAAGTATTTGAAATGATGTGATAAAATATATTTTCAGAGAAAATTTTTATTAACCCACTTA
This sequence comes from Tolypeutes matacus, assembly GCA_026826555.1. Classification (NCBI taxonomy): domain Eukaryota; kingdom Metazoa; phylum Chordata; class Mammalia; order Cingulata; family Chlamyphoridae; genus Tolypeutes; species Tolypeutes matacus. Next base: position 48,986,212 of record JAKSZT010054030.1, read on the forward strand.
TTTACTATTTCTGATGTTCATTTTTTCTTATAGGTTTGTTACCATCTGGTATAATTTCCTTTCAAGGCAGGTCTGCTAGCAATTAATTCTCTAAGTCTTTGTCTATCTGAGAATACTTTTATTTCATTTTGTTTTTGATGGATAGTTTTGAGTAATATAGAATTCTGGTTTTTAAGCCCTTTGACTATTGTCATTCCTCTGCTTTCTGGACTCCATTGTTTCAGATGAGAAGTCAGCTGTTAACTGTGTGGATGGGCCCCTGTACCTGGTGAGTCATTTTCTCTTTCTGCTGTCAAATTTTCTCTTTGTCTTTGGCATTCAGTAGTTTGAATATGATATGTCAAGGTGCAGATCTCTTTGCATTTATCCTTCTTAGAATTTGTTAACCTTCTTGGATGTGCAGATTAATGGTTTTCATCAAATTTGGGAAGTTTTTTTTTTTTTGCCATTGTTTCAAAAATTTTTTTTTTGTTTTGCCTTTTCTCTTTCCTTTTCCCAACACACGTTAATGTGCTTGATATTGTCCCATGGGTCTCTGAGGCTCAGTTCAGTTCATTTCACTCTCTTCTGTTTCTCAGGTTGAGTAATTTATATTGATCTATTTTCAAGTTTACGCATTCTTCTGCTATCTTGAATTTGCTGAACCTCTCTAGTGACCTTTTCATTTGTTACTGTTTTTTTTTTTTTAATATGCTTAGATTACATAAATGTTACACAAAAAATTTAGGGATTCCCATATGCCCCACCTCCCACTATTGTACTTTTCAATCCCAGAATTTTCATTTGGTTCTTTTTAGTAATCTCGATCTCTGTCCAATTTTTGTTTGTTTGTTTTTTACATTCTTTAAAAAAATATTCAGCCCAGTTCCCTAGTGGATTACCCTGAGTCTGCCTAGCTTAGTGGACAGCCAATGTCTGGAGAGAGGTTGTGTTCCAACACGTTGGCCAGGAGTAACACTTCCGCCCTCTGCTGGTGGATCTGTTTGTAGGTAGGGAGTGCATTCAATATTCAGGCTGTTTTCAAGTTTGCCCTGGTTTTTACTGTTTGCTGAGCCCTTTTTTTTCTTTAATCTCCTCTGCACATGCATGCAGCCTCAGAGTTGGCCAGGAGTATGTGAGTACTTGGACCCTTTCTGGTCCCTGCTGCACATGCCAATCAGCAAACTATGACTGCAACTTCAGGCTAATAGGCCCCTTGGCCCCGCCCAGCTTGTACAAGACCAAGATCATCACTTCTACTGATGCTTTTGGGCACGGGTATCACTCACCACTCTAAAATGAGTGAACCCCCCTCAGTCATGACAGCCTGCTTGTCCTCTGTTCTGTTCCATGCTGGCAGAGAAGCACCACAATGACTGAGCTGGGCATTAGGGGGAATAGGAGCAACCCCAGGCAAGGACTACCACTGTTCTCACCCGAAGTCCAGCAGTTTTCAAGCATAAACACGTCTCAGCTTGTTTACTGTATGCCTTTGCTCAATTTCCAGGGGACCAAAATTATTTATTGTCAAGTTTTTCAGCGTTATGGTTGCTATTGTGGGAGGAGGCTTTGCTGACCTCGGCAGCTACAGTTGGAAGTGCTGCCCAAAGCATCTGAGACTTTAATTATGATGTGGATAACGGAATTGGAGGATAAGTTGGGACTTAGTGGGAGAAGATAAATGTCTGGGTTGGAAAAGGACTGCACTCCTGTCAAAACTATTCAGAGAGCCCATTGCAAACAAACTGGTGATCCAATTGTTTAAAACAGTTGGGACTGATAATGGGAACTGGCCAAACTTCTTTTTTTCCTTGCTGAGGCCTTCAGTGATTTCATCATAAAAATCATAAAGTACCACAATTATGCTCACATGCTGTCACACTCTACATGCTTCATAACTCTATGTTTTTGTTTTTTTTTTTAAGATTTTATTTATTTATTTATTTATCCCCCCCCCCCGCTGCTTGTGCTCGCTGGGTCAGCCAACCACGCCGTGCGGGCGGGCCTGCCCTCACCAGGAGGCCCTGGGAACCGAACCCAGGGCCTCCCATATGGCAAACGGGAGCCCTACTGATTGAGCCACAGCCGCTTCCCATAACTCTATGTTGAAAGTCTTAAAGCTCTTTTGTGTATGTTTTAAGAAAAAAGGATAAATTTGTTACTACCATAAAAAACTGATTTCTCTAAATCCATTTTTACTTTTATCAGATTTATGGTTTGAAAACTTAGCTCTCCTTACTGTCATTCATAAACACAATTAGAGAGGGTTTCCGTAGTGTAGTGGTTATCACATTTGCCTAACATAAACACAATTAAGATACAAATAATTTCTTTCAACTGCCCTAGGTGAGACTAGCCTTGTGGGTTACTGTAGGCTTGGCTTATTATAAAAGTGATTCCTTTCGTTCCCAGGTTTCGGCACCAAAAAAAAAAAAAAAAAGTGATTCTTTTTTAGTACAGAGGGAAGCAAAGTACTTGGGTGTGCAATTGTATTTTCAAACCTAGAGGCTATTAAAATGAGAATTTGTAATTTGTTCCTTGTGTAAAACAGCATATTCTCTTTCTTCTTTAGGGTTTCCTGATGATTTCTGGTACCTAGACTATTATAACCCTGCATCGAGCAATTAATTCATAGCATCCAAACCGGTAGATTGGTTGCAGTCAGCTTCATATTTCACCGCTGAGCCCCCTTGGTCAGTGTACACATTGGTAACTTCAGAATGGAGACAATTGGCAGTCAGCTTCTTACTCCAGTGCACAAAGTGATGGGACAAGCTGATCATGTGCACTGTCTGATGGCTGTGGTATGAGGAGCACAGCATCGTTTCTGGGATATTCCTACTGAAAATATAGGACATGAGTCTAACCATGAGGACATCAGACAAACCCCAGTGGAGAACATGCTTCAAAATAACTTTCCTGCAATCCTCGAAAACATACGGCCATAAAGGTGTAGGGAGGCCTGAGTTCTGCTAGACTGCAGGAGACTGAAGAGACAGAGTACAATTCATGATCCTGGATGGGATGCTCTTGCTAGGAAGGCAATCAGGGAGACAGGTCAGGAAATCTGAATGGGCTCTCTCAGTGAAGGGCACAAGGGAGTTTTAGAACTGTTCTCGCAGCTTTTCTGTGAGTTAGAAATTACAAAAGAAAGATGCTTGTCTTTGATAATTCAAACAATGCTAATTCAGTGAAAAGTGAAAATTCCTTTCCCTTCTAAGTTCTATTTCCTAAAAGTCACCCTTGTTAATAATTTGGTGTGCCTTTCCAGGCTTTACAAATATGCATAAGTGTTTTGTTTTTTACAAATTATTGTACATATTATTTGACCTCATCTTTTTTAACAGCCACATAGTACTCCATTTAATGGATTACCATCTATCCATTCCTATAGTGATGGCTGTGGTGGCTTGGTGTTTTGTACCCCAGAAAAGCACATTCTTAATCTTAATCCATTCCTGTGGGTGTGAACTCATTGTAAATAGGACCTTTTGATGAGGTTACTTCAGTTAAGGTGGGAGCCCACCTGAATCAGGATGGGTCTTAATCCTACTATTGAAGACCGTATAGAGAAGGTCACAGGAATAGAAGCCATAGGGAGCAGCCGGAACCTGGAAGTTCCTGGAACCCAGAAGAGAAAGGAGAAGATGCTGCTGTGTATACTGTCATGTGACAGAAAAGCCAAGGAATACCAAAGACAACTGGCCATCCAGAAGACACCACCAGGAGGACGCAAGTCTTCTAGCCTCTGACACTGTGAGCCAATACATTCCTGTTAAGCCTAGCCACTGTTTGGCCCTTGTCTTACCAGCTTAGAAACTAATACAATGGCATTAGGTAGTTTCCAATTTTTCATCGTTACATAATAGGTTCCAGTGAACACCCTTGTCTGAATGTTTGTCTTTTATATTCAGGCCATTGTTTCTATAGAACAGATTACTAGACATGAAGTTGTGAGATCATGGATTTTTAATTTATTTATTCATTTTTAGGAGGTACTAGGGATTGAACCCAGTACATGGGAAGCAGGCGCTCAACCAACAGAGCTACACCTGCTCCCCGATCACGGATTTTGCAAGCAGGCCAATATTGGTTCTGCCAAATGTCCTTTCCAAAAAGTTGTATTGGTTTACTTTGCTACCAGTGGTGACTGAGTAAAAATTCTCCCCTTATCAACACCACATGTTATTAATGTTAGGTCTCTTTCCTCTCTGAAAGGAAAAACTGGGGACTTTTGAGTGTGGTACACTGGAACATACATTGGCTATGGGGCTTGTGTTCTAGCTCTCCCACTCTCTGGCAGTGCTACTTTCTCCAGCTGGGGATCTCTTCTTTTTTGATGAGGACTTCTCTACCTACATAACTGGGTTTTAAGGGTCCAGTGAAATCATCCTTTCAAAGACACTCGGGCAATCATTGAAAAGAAGTGGGAATGAACCATTAATTGAGAATCCTAGCAAAGTGGTAACAATTTAGTTGTATAGTGCCGGGGTTCTTAACAAGGGGTCCATGAGCTTGAACTGAAATTCAAAAAAACATTATTCTTGTGGGGATGTGTTGGTGCGGGTGTGAAATATTTATTAAATAACACACACTATAGTATGGACTTAGTAAGAGGTCTGTGGTTTTCACCTGACTGGCAAAGGGGTCCATGGCACAAAAAAGGTTAAGAACCCCTAGTCTAGTGGGTTCCAGAAGAAGGATGTGTACTAGAAGAACAAACTCCCTAGGGCTCTATTAGGCCTCCACAGCCTGCTCAAACCTGGTAGGGAAAACGAGCGAGACTACAGCTCCAGGGAACTGGATGCATCTTTGGCTGGCTTGAGCATTTGTTGTCCTCCCTTTCAGACCCTTCACCCCAACCACAGGGAGGCCCTGAGGAAAAAGAACTTGGCCTGAGGCCCAGCTTTAGTTTTAGCCTTGTAGCCATACACTTACCTTCCAGATAATTAAAGTCCAACCCTCTTTGTCTTAAAGGGGACAAGAAGCCAGGTGAACTGAGGTTCCCATTGTTTGCCAAGGTTCTTATGTAGTAAGTGGCAGGTCCAAAGTTAGTGCTTAGGGCCCCAGCTCTGTCATGGGGCCAGTTCCACATCCTCTAACCATTAGAGGATGTTTTCCACAGAGAGACTGTGAGATCCCTTAAAAGACCTGGCAGAGGACTGTGTACTCTGAAAATCCAAGCTGAAATGAATGAAAAACTAAGTATCTTTGGTTTATTATTGGCTCCTAAGAAAGAGAAAATATGGAAAGCTATGATAAGCTGAGGGGAGACTTCCGGTTAGGTAGCTTTCCTCTAGGAAAATGCCAGGGCTTGTACTGGAGAGCACAGTAGAATCACAACACACCATAAACTCTGTCCATTTCTCAAAGGTCCATGGCTGATGGATTTAAAGTTCGGTGAAAGAACTAGAGTCTTTGGAGTATACAGATTTGGGTTTTATTTGAATTGATTGCTAGTGTATAAAACGTATTTCTTCAAAAATCACCAACCCAAACCCCTGATGATTCGCTTGCCCAGGAAAGGAGGGAGGGCCCAGCCTCACCTAGATAACACCACGTGTGCTTCCCATGCAGGGTGTAATCCTCACTGTGCCTCAAAAGGCAGAACACTTTCCGGACACTACCACAGCTTCTGACCCCAATGGCTTGCTTTTTCCCCTGCCTTGGCTGAGCGTTCTCAGTCCACTCCAAAAGCAGAGGATATAAATTACAGATTCTTCAAGGGCTAAGAGACAAACTCTGTGGCTTCTCAGGAAAGTGGGAAAGCTAGCTCTAACAATAAGAGCAGGGGTCAGACCCCTCTTTGAACCTCAGTGACCTGGGAATGCTCTGGCAGACCAAGGTGGAGAAGCAGGTAAAGAAGAGGAGACTTGAATTCACATAGTTTGAGCTCAAGTCCCAGCTAAATTTTTACTAGCTGTATGTATGCCTTTTGGGAGGGGGAGGGTCAGTCACTTAAAACATCTCAGCCCCTTTATCTCTCAATCTACTGCCTTATTCAGAGGCAAAGGAGTCCATTTGCCAATGTGTTGAATGAACATGACCTTTGAAAACTCTCAAGTGCTGCACAAGGCTAAGGTAGTTTGAGGCAGAAAAGGAGAAAAAAGGAGGAAAGGAATGAGTAGGATAAAAGGAAGGGTGAATGGGAAACGGATGTGGCTCAAGAGGTTTGGTGTCCGTCTACCATATGGAGGGACCGAGGTTCAATCCCCAGAACCTCCCGGTTAAAAAAAAAAAAAAAAGGAAGGGTGAAAATTAGGGGGGTGAAAAGAGGCAGGGTGGAGAGATGGAACCAGGCATTGCCACCTCTGAGCACGAGGTCCTGGGTGCCACTCCTGGGCTAAAGTCAGGGCTTAGATTATGACATTGGTGGCTGGGTTCCCTTGTCCTCTGAGCTACACACAGAATAGAGCTGGTCATTAGGCATAGGCTGGAGCAATTATTGGCAGAGCTCCTAGGGAATCAATACTGAGCCTGATTATCATGACAGCTACCATTTATAGGATTTTAATTCACAGGATCACTTTTAAAACCTTTAAATCTTCACTTCATCTCTGTAGAGGAAACAGGCTGCTGAGGAAGCTGCCAGCCTGGCCTTGGAACAGGTCATGTCTTCCCACTTCCTTACGCCACAGAGAACGTGAACCAGGTGGTGTGGTCATACTCCTCACCCGGCCTCAGCAGCACAGGAGGGAAGTGGGGCTGCGAAAGGGAGAACAGGACAAGTTATGTTTTGCCAGCCTGGGCCCTACGGGTCATACAGTGAGTGATTTGGAAATTCAAGATGTGGACTAGTTGCCAGTATGGTAACTATTTGTTATTGGTTTGCAATGAGATAGAGAGTTAGAGCCAGAATGAAAATCACCTACATCACTATGGCTGTTTGTCACAGCAAGACTTTCTGGATGAAGGAGGCAGCATGTTGATTTACATTCTGGTGCAAGCTTCTAATCGTGGACTGGCACTTTGAGGAACATTACTCAACAGCTAGAAAGGTTGTGAGGGAGCAGATAGGACGAGGAGATAGAAAATCTTCTTAAAAGTGTGGTTTCAAAAAACGACTAGGTTTTGATGGAGAAAAACTTTAAATGGAACAAAGGCTTTGAAGCTACAAAATTTGAGCTTTTGGTTTTTGTGGCATGTAAATGCCACGTTGAGTATCTTGGTTGAGGGTTTTCTGTGTTTATCATGCCTTGGAGAAGAGAACCCACGTGACTTTGAGTCATACAGACCTCGCCTGGGTGTCATGACCCCTGGCATACACACCGCTCTGACCAGCTGGCCTGCAGCTTTACCTGATTGACAGTGTCGGGCCAATGCTGGGTCTCGAGGCAGAAACCGGAGTGCTTAGGATAGACTGCTCCACTCTTTCCCTTCAGGGTGCCATCCAGGAAGTTGCCCGTGTAAAACTGGACCCCAGGCTGGGTGGTGTACACTTCCAGCACCCTCCCGCTTCCAGCGTGATGGACTCTGGGGATAAAGGCAACACATGTGAGTCCAGGGCAGAATAGCAAGGAGGGTAGGAGCAGGGAAGCAGTTTTACAACAGGAACCACAGCAGGGACAAGATATACGGAGGAGACAAAGGCAGGCAGATCTGGATGGGAGAATTCTTGCTGCCACACAGGTGAGGTATGAGCAGGCAGTTTAGAGGATGCGCAATAGCCACTTCTTACTCTGAGCTTGGCTTCTTTGGGAAAGGCAAAATGGACTCACCTCTGTCAGATTTTGTTGGTACTTGGCAGCCAGTTTGGAGAGGGGTGGTTTTAGGGTCTTGGGAGGAGAGGGGGACTGGGATCCTAAAGAGTCGGTGCTCTCTACTCAGCCTGGCAAACAACCAGCCATGCCTTATTAAAGAGAAGATATGCTCTTCTAAATCAAATTGTTCTCCCTGGGGCTGGAGCAGGCTGCTTTTTATTTATTTTTTATTTTATTTATTTATTTTTTTTACCGGGAGGTCCCGGGGATCGAACCCGGGTCCCTCCATATGGGAGACAGACGCCCAACCAGTTGAGCCACATCCGACCCCCAGCAGGCTGCTTTTTAGTCAGAGCTCTCCCTAGAACAGTCCTGCGGTGGGTTGCCGCTAGATCCACTGTTTCTTTTTTAAAAATTCTTTCTTCTTTTTAAGCCAGACCTTTACAGAGGTGAGTGAGAACTTGCCCAGCCCTGCGTCTGGGGTTGAAGGGATATAGATAAGGAAAAACCTGGGTTTTACAATCTCATCAAGAGGCAAAACACACACAAGAAATAGTGAGAACATCCCCATTATGTGCAGTCATCCAAGAGTTCAGGGGAAGAAGCTTGGGAAGGGGAGGTTCAGGTTGAGTAAGTAGGGAGAGGCTGGAAGAGGAGGGGCCTTGGGTGGAGGCAGCGGGGAGAGGCACAGAGGAGACAGTGGGCTTACAGGAGAAACACAGCCTGGGCCAGCTGGGCCTTGGTGTCCGGGCTTGGAGGAGGAGAAGGTTTTTGAAGTTCTTTCTGTTTCTTTTAGCGTTTGAATAATTTTTTCTGCATTACTTAAAATCCATTCCCTCAACAAACTTTCTTGCTTATTTTCAAGTGCCAAGCATAGTATTGGGGTTAAGGTAGAGATAGCAACTGAAAAAGTGAAAAGTGAAATGGCCTGAGGAACCTGGAATTGGGTGAGAAGGAGATGGCCCATTCCAACAAGGCTGGAGCAGGTGAGTGCTAGAAAGAGAGAAGTGCAGCCCCCAGCTTTCCAAGGAAGGAGCTGGGGCATAAATCACAAATTGAGAAAGCACAGAGGGCTCTGGAAGTTTAAACAAGAGGTGACCTCAGTCAGGAAGAATCAGGGCATCTAACAGAAAATGGGCCTTAGGACAGACAGAGAAGGGAAGCAGATGTGGCTCGAGCGATTGGGTTCCTGCCTACCACATGTGAGGTCCTGGGTTCGGTTCCTGATGCCTCCTAAACAAGACGAGCAAGACAGAGAGCTGACACAACAAGATGATGCAACAAGAGACACGGGGAGGAACACATAATGAGAGATACAACAGAGCAGGGCACGGAGGTGGCTCAAGCAATTAGGCATTCCCTTCCCACATGGGAGGTCCCGGGTTCGGTTCCCAGTGCTTCATAAAAAAGAAGACCAGCACACAACAAAACAGACAGAGCAAATGCAAAACACCAAGGGGGTGGGGAGAAATAAATAAAATAATTCTTAAAAAAAAAAAAAAAAAAAAAAAAAAAGAGAGAGAGAGAGAGACAGCAAAAAGAGGGGATTCCAGCCAGGAGGCCCAGAAACAATGGCAACATGGTGGGGGAAGATAAAGCCCACAAGGCTTGCCTGTGGAACGGGGGTTTTGAAAGTGGGCATATTTGGCCCCCTCTAGCCTAACAAATGCTATTGATATGGCAGAGGAACAGCTCCTCAAACAGGACATGGTGTCTCTCATTCCCCACAGAGGAAGTAAATGAAATGTACCTGACCTTGCACAAAAATGCTTTCCTTTAGATTCCTTCAAACAGAAATTGTGGTCAAAACCATTGATGTTGAACTCCTGCAGATGTTTTCCGAGCTCCACTGGCTTCCTCAGGTCAAATGCAGTTCCTTGCACTGGAGCAACTTCTCCTGGTGGGAAGTGGCAGGAAAAAGAGTTAATAAATGCCCATATCAAATCTTTATATACAGCATCTATAGCAGTTTGATATTGTTTATGAATTCCAAAAATAGATATTGGATTATGTTTGTAAACAGGGCAGAGGTCCCAGGAAGAGAGATGAGCTGTTCACCTGATAGTTTAGAGCTGGCCTTGTGGAGAGAGCAGAGCAGCTGAGCCCAGAGAGAAACAAGCCCTGGGGAGAGAAACACAACTTATCCAAGCCTACAGCTGAGAAGGGAAGAAGCTGGAACCATGAAGCCTTAAAGGGAAGAGGAAGGCTGAACCCTCACAGAGACCAGCAGCCATCTTGCTCCAACATGTGGCAACAGACTTTGGTGAGAGAAGTAACTTACGCTTTATGGCCTTGTGACTGTAAGCTTCTACCCCAAATAAATACCCTTTATAAATGCCAACAGATTTCTGGTACTTTGCATCAGCGCCCCTCTGGCTGACTAATATAGCATCTAAACACCCACTAGTTCAACCCACTCAGCCTTCATTTCAGTTTGTAAAGGAGATGGGAGCTCAGATCCTAGGAAGGAGAATGAATTACTCAACTGTAGGATGCTATTGATTACAAGATGCAGTAGCTATAACATGAATTCCAAGTTAACATGAATTCTTATAACATGATTTAGGAATCATTTAAGTGTGAAAATATACAAAAATCAAGGAAACATATTGGCTAAAGAGTAAGGGCTGTTTTTACCATGGAGTCAGTCACCTTGTTGACATTCCTGGCTTTTGTGCTGAAACATCCCAAGGCTCATAATCAAGCTCTGGCAGTGGCTAACCAATGAGTCTCACACGATTTGGGGCCACTGTTAGCCAAAGGGATGTTAAAACCCTGGCCCCAATCACCTTCCTGGTCAGCCTGGAGACAAAACTCAAGCTGTAGCAGGAGCTATTAAAAGTAATACAGGACTGGGAAGCGGCTGTGGCTCAATCAGTAGGGCTCCCGTTTACCATATGGGAGGCCCCGGGTTTGGTTCCCGGGGCCTCCTGGTGAAGGCAAGCCCGCCCGCACGGCGTGGTTAGCTGACCCAGCGAGCACAAGCAGCAAGGGGGGGATAAATGAATAATTAAATAAAATCTTAAAAAAAAAAAAAAATAATAACACGGGACTAATGGACTGAACTGAGACGGTCCAGGGCAAACTGGGACATATGGCCACTCTACTCTATGCCCATTTTAGCCAGGCTCCTCATGTCCTAAGTGCAGTATATTTTCTCATATCAAGGTGGGCCGTCCTGGAGCCTCTTCCCAGTGATGTGAGTGGGGGTGAGTTCTGCGGGAGGAGTCTCCAGTGTGGGGACCCTCCGATCTGAAAGGGCAGAGCACAGAAGGAACCTGGATAGGGGCCTGTCTCTGTCACCACACCCCCCTGCCCGGGCAGGACCATCCCATCATGGTGTTATAGAGCTCAAGGGTGCTGGGACGGGAAAGTCCTCAGAGTTCCTCTGGTCCAAACTGCTCAAGTAAAGGGTGAGGAAACAGACCCACACAGCTTCATATCATTAAAAAGCACCCTATGGTGCTGATATACTGAGTTTCATCAATTTAAGGCACTTTCATTTTCATATTTTAATACCTCTGAAACCATGGTCTTCTCATTTATGATATATCTTGTAGGTTGTTGCTGAATTTATTTATTTCTAGGTATTTCAATAAACAACTCTATGTGCACTTACACTTTCCTCTATTTTTCTATGGCAATTTGTCTATTTAAAATTTCTTTCCAGGGGGCAGATATGGCTCAAACGGTTGGGTGTCCGTCTGCCATATGGAGGGACCTGGGTTCGATCCCCGGGACCTCCCGGTAAAATTAAAATATATATAGAGGGCGCATGGGCTGCCAGGCTCTGTGTGCTGGTGAGCCACCAGGCCCCGGGAGCCATGCAGCAAGATGATGACATAACAGGAGAGAGACGCTGGGGAGAGACAAGACGAGATGCTCTGAAAGCTCCGAAAACCAGGAACCAAGGTGGCACAGGTGGCAGAACACCTCTCTCCTACATCGGAGGTCTCCAGGATCGAATCCTGCTGAAGACTGGAGGAGGAGGATGAGAAGAGATGGCAGGAAACAGACACAGAGAATTGCCCAGCGAATGGACACAAAACAGCAAATGGGGAAGGGGGGGTTTAAAATGGATAAAGTAAATAAATCTTTAAAAAAAATAAAATTTCTTTTTAGGGGTCACATTTACAAAATTATAATTTTCTAGAAAATTATCCACTTCATCTATATAACTCTCAAATTTTGGGGAAAAGTTGAACAGAGAAATCATTTATGATTCTTTTCATGTCATCTGTCTGTAGTTATTTCCCCAGGCCCATTTCTTATTTTGTATATTGAAGATATTAGCTAATGTTTTATCTATTTTATTGTTTTTATTTCTTCCCCCCGGCCCCCATGAAGCAGCTCTTAATATATGTTTAAGTTAATTTTATTATCTTCTCCTCTCTCTTTGAAATTATTGGTTTCTGCTTTTATTTTTGTTAATTCTTTTTCAAATGTCTTGTATTATATGACTAGTTCAATATTATTATCTTTAAAGATTTCAAGTTCAGTAAGTAGTCCTACTCTCTCCAAATAGAAAAAGCAGTTGTGAGTCAATTCAATACAGAAGCTTTTGTGCATTATACAGAACAGAGATGTTGTATAAAAATATTGGTTAAAGATGATTTTGTGGTTTTATGTGTATTATTATTATTTAAAATTTTTACCTGGAGGTCCTGGGGATCGAACCCAGGTGCCTCCCTATGGGAGACAGATGGCCAATCATTTGAGCCACATCCGCTCCCTATGTGTATTATTTTTTAATTAAAAATATAAGTATTTAAAACTAAAATTTTCTTTTGAGCAATAGTTTGGCTATATCACATGTGAAGAGTTTCCACTATAGTTATTTTCTAGGTATTTCTTTTTTTGGGGTTTTCTTTTTCTTTCTTTTCTTTTCTTCTCTTTTCTTTTTCCTTTTTTCTTTCTCTTTTAAATTTTCTTTTTAATCCAAGAACTACCTAAGAGAGTTAAAAAATTTTTTTTAGCTCAACATTGGCCATATTATTTATATTTTATGAAGTTGCCTGAGGTGTTCTTCGTTTAATAGGGATATTTTATGTCTTTACTGTGACATACATATGCTCTAAGTGTTTTAAGTTCTACCATCATATTTTATGGTATGCTTTCTGTGTTTATAACTTACAGTTGCTGGTCTTTAAAAAATATATTTTTATTACATGATCTGTGTTTGCACGCTTCTGATAATTTAGAAGGTTTATATTTTTGTTTTAGGGATTACATCTATAAAGGAATCACTTCACTATAGTAAACTTAACCCTCTGTGTATTAGAATCTACTCTGAGCTTCTCCTTCCTCCCCCTCTGCTACCTGCTTTCAGTGAAGATAGTCTGAATTGGGTTTTTGACACTCAGCTGAAGGTTTTCTAATGAAGGCACTTTTGTTTCCCTGTAGATGGTGCTAGAGACACAACATAAAGGGCTTCCTTTACCACCATCCACCTTGTATGAGCTCTGTGAGTCAGTCCTCTAAACCCAGATCCAGTTCTAGGAGAAATGATCGTGAGACTTTTTGGCTCTCTAAGGCCAAAGGTCAAAGGCCAAACCCTGGAGAGCGGTGATCCACCTGGGTACTTTTTTCCTGAGGAGCCTGTGTGACCAGCCACCTCCCACACTGACTTACAGGCAATAGTGGATATCTCCTGGTGGAAATAAAGCAGCAGCTATTCTCAGGGGCTCAGGGATCTTATCAACCCATTTCTGAGTGTAATTTACATTAAGCTTTCTTCCTAAGCTGATACGGTGTTCACAATATTTAGTGCTTCCCTAAAGCCACACCTGATTAAAATCTAACCCTTATCACAGTTACAACATATATTCCCCCAGATCAAACAAGATTGCTTACAATTATTTCCCTTAAAGTATAATTATGGGGAAGCAGATGTGGTTCAAGCGATTGGGCTCCTGCCTACGACATGGGAGGTCCTAGGTTCAGTTCCCGGTGCCTCCTAAAGAAGACGAGCAAGACAGCGAGCTGACGTGGAGGGTTGGTGCGGAGAGCTGATGCAACAAGATGACACAACAGGAGACACAAGGAGGAAAACAATGAGAGACTCAACAAAGCAGGGTGTGGGGGTGGCTCAAGCGATTAGGTGCCTCCCTCCCACATGGGAGATCCCGGGTTTGGTTCCCAGTGCCTCCTAAAAAAGAAGATGAGCACATGATGAACAGACACGGAAAGTGCAAACAACGAGGTGGTGGGGAGAGATAAAAAAAATAAATCTTAAAAAAAAGAAGTATAACTATGGTTAGAAGACTAAAAGGGGAACAAAGAAAGCCATGGAATTTTCCTGATGGAAGGAGCCAAGGCATATTTCAGGTCTGTCTACCTGATATTGAGCAATCCACAAATCATTGTTTGCTTCAGCTTTTCCCTCTGTAAAACAAAGCTGCTATTATTTGCTGCCTTACATGTTACATGGAAATATTTGATAAGTGATTTGGGAATCTTCAGGAAGATGGCATAAATAAATAAAAAGGCCATTTTCCCATGCAACATACAAAACACATGAAGCAGAGGCTACAGAGGCTAGCAAAGCAAGAATGGCAAAGAAGCCTCGATTTAAAATGAGATTTTTGCTAAATGAAAAGAAAAGAGCGAAGGTACAAATCTATCTTTTCCAGTCACATGCCCTGCTATACTCCTTCACGCATCTAATAATTAGGCAGATAGAAATGTAGGAATTAGTCCCCCAGATTCACTGTGTCTTGGGGCTACTTCTCCCATTGGAATTTCCTTCCTGTGCCCCCTACCTCCACCATCCTCTGGCAAAGTCCAGTTGATCATGTAGGAATACTTTCTAATGCCATTTCCTCTGTGATGGATTCAAACCTCCACAGCCAGGACTAATCCCTTTTTCTACTTTGTTCCCATCCACTTTGAACTTACTTTCCCCCAAACATTCAACACATTATAGCTTAATTATAGGATTATATTCAGCGATTTGTCGATCAGGAACGTGCACGCCTAGTGGGCAGGAATTGTGTCCTATTTATCTTTGTGTCCTCTAGGTTATGAAGCAGAGCCCTTTACTTGATTGAGAAACTAATGAGTGAATGAAATAGAGGCAGAAAAATAGGGGCAACTGCGAATGCTACAGCATCCTGTGACAAAGCCAGAAGGAAAGAACTAGAAAGGACCCTGGGAATCACCTCATCCAATCCCCTCACTTTGCAGGTGATGAAGTTAAGACCCAGACAGCTAAAGGGACTTGCCTGAGATGACACATCTCCACAGTGTGAAAGTCTCCAGGCCCCTACTTTCCATCTCACCCTACAGGGACTCATTTGGTTACAGCCTCTTCCACCCCCAACCCGCCCAGGTGCTCTTGATTTTTCTCACTAAGAATCTGGAAAATGAATGTGAAGTTCTTCTAACTTTGGTTTGTCTGCATATATGAATTTGTGCCTTGGTGCTGAGAACAGAATATGTCAAAATAACTCTCAGCAGTGCTGAGTGTACAGGAAACAAAGCGGAAATGGGAAGGGTGCCCACAGAGAGGATGTCGCATCATCAGACTTTGGTTTGAAAGCCGCCAGAAAGGTGGGTGCCCACAGAGAGAAGCTGTTTTCTGAAGAAAATTCTGCATTTCTTATTTTCCTCAAGTGTGGCTGAGTGTACATTCAGGTCTTAGCAGAGACACCTGACAAGTGGTGGCAGGTGGCATCTAACCCCCAAAGACATGGGGTTACAGCTCTGGGGCAGAGGAGTGGACCAAGGTGGCCTTTTTGCTTCCCTATTTCTGGGAAAATCTCACTGCCAGGCAGCATTAAAGACTCATTTGAGGTTTGTGGTCATGAATTTAGAGTAAGACCAGTAGCATGGTGGCAGGAGTGGAGGGCTGGATTTTATCAGGGTTAGGAGAAGACAAAGAAGGGAGAGAGGGCAAGGGAGTTGAGACTGTGCGAAGGGGTGACTCTAATGATAGCCTTGGATCTAAGTGGTGTGGGAGGAATGGAAGTGAGGTCATGAGGTGGTGAGGGGCAGCAGAAGGGTGGTGGGATCAAGGGACTAACTGTTGGTGCTAAAAGATAGGAGGTGGTGGTCAGGGGTTGAGACACATGAAGTGTGATCATGGAAGGCTGCAATCAGAGGTAATGACAAGGTCAAGGGTTTGGCCATTATCACCACAGAAGAGGACAAGATCATTGGAAGACAAGATGTCAAGAAGTTGAGAGGTCAGGGCATCATCTATGTAGATAATGGAAGAATCAGGAATTATGAGTGCTGCTGGAGTGACAGGGAGCCAGGGCTGAGGCAAAGTGACATGGAGGAGGGTCTGTCTACACATGACTACAACAAAGAGGGGTTGCGCGAGTGTCACTCCAGAAACTACAGTTATCCCCCTTTTATAAGAAGATAGACCTGATAATTGGAAACAAGACTTTCTAACATTCCAGATCTCTGTTATGAGGCATTAAATCTTCCTCTTTTCTATTTACATTCCTGACAGTTATAATTACCTGCACTCTGGAAGGAAGGGAAAAATGCACTGCCTTTGTGAAATCAACCTGCCTTGATTTACACACATATTCTAGGATGAGGAATTTGGCCTATTCCCCATGATGGCTTGTGGCAGATTGTATTTTTCAAAGATGGTTGCACCAGTATGTATCACATCTCACACACTCTTCTCACAATGCAATGCTGATACTCTTCCACTCAGAGGTAGACTCTTCGTTCCCTCCCTTCCCTTGAAACCGGATGGGCTTTTGTAACTACTTTTTTTTGTAACTATTGAAGGTGGCACAGGTGATGCTGTGTGATTTCTGAAGGCAGGTTATAAAACGCCAAGTGGCTTTGGCCTGACCCTCTGTCTCTCAGGACACTTGTCCTGGCAACCCAGCCACCGTGTTGCGAGGAAGCTCAGGCCATGAGGAGAGGCCATGTGTGGGGTTTTCTGGCTGACAGTCCCAGCTTAGCCCCCAAACAACAGCCACCATCAACTGCAGAAATGTGAGTAAATGAGTCTTCTGGTGATCCCAACCCCTGCTCTAGTCTACCAGCCGTGACCCTCCACATCAGGTGCAGAGACAAGAAATGCCCTGTCTAAATTCCTGACCGACAGAAACAATGAGAGCCAACAAGTAAAGTGCTGGGTAACTTGTTTTATAGCAATAGATAACTAATATACCACCTTAGAATGTCTCACCTCTTGGCATGGAAAACAAGTCCTGACAGGAGGTTAATGTTGTTGTGTTTTGGGTTTTTTTTTTTTGCAGTCAGAAGTGCCTTTAGATGATTCTACCATAAGAAGACTAATTCTTTTATTTATTTATTTATCTCCTCCTTGCTGGTTGTGCTCGCTGCATCCATTTGCTGTGAGTTTTTCTGTGTCTGCTTGTCTTCCTTTCTTTTTTTTTTTTGTCTTTTTAAAAAACAAAAAACAAAAAAAAAAAGAAAAAAGAAACAAACCCTTGTGTCGAGGGTTGACTTTCAATAGATCGCAGCGAGGGAGCTGCTCTGCTACGGACGAAACCCTGACCCAGAAGCAGGTCGTCTACGAGTGGTTTAGCACCAGGTTCCCCACGAACGTGCGGTGCGTGACGGGCGAGGGGGCGGCCCCCTTTCCGGCCGCGCCCCGTTTCCCCGGACGACGGGCTCTCCGCACAGGACCCCGGTCCCGACACGCGGCGGGGGACGGCAGGGGACGGCGGGGGACCGGCTATCCGAGGCCAACCGAGGCCAACCGAGGCGCCGCGGCGCTGCCGTATCGTTCCGCCTGGGCGGGATTCTGACTTAGAGGCGTTCAGTCATAATCCCACAGATGGTAGCTTCGCCCCATTGGCTCCTCAGCCAAGCACATACACCAAAGCTTGTCTTCCTTTCTTGCGTTATCTTTCTGTGCTAGCTCGCCATGCTGCGTAGGCCATCAGCTCACCTGGGCCAGCTTGCCTTCACCAGGAGGCCCCGGGAATCGAACCCAGGGCCTCCCATATGGTAACAAGCGTGGGAATGGACTCCTGCCACCTGTGAAATTGTATATGGGGTTCAGGCAGGAAAATTTATATTACATAACCGAAGGGCTCCAATCTCTGACAATGTATGGGGCAAAAGGCTTAAGAAACGGGGTAGAGGTGAACTGGTGAGCTCCTGATCAAACACTGGCTACAGGGAAATGTTTCTGTAGCTCTGGGCATGGGCATCAATGCAAAAGGAAGGTGCTTCCTGCCTCCAGAGAGCACGGCCATTTTCTTTAAAGAAGAATTAAGGGGTTTTGTTGTGTTTTGTTAAGCTTCCTTTCTTAGTGATTTCAAAATCAAGAACAATGGTTTTTAAACTATTTTTTGAGTCATGATTCCTTTGAGAATTTTGTAAAAGCTATGGGCTCTCTCTCCAACAAAACGCGTACACACATAAAGAACGTTCCCAGAACCTCTGAAGCGCAGTCATGCCTTCCTGGTTAAGAATCTGTCTGGGGGTCTCCTGGCAGATTCCTCCATAGCAGTGCGGCAAAAGCTTGGCGTAACACATCACGCTCCTCGTTATTGCAGCATGTAAAAAACTAGCATGTGAAAGGCACAAAAGCATGTCTTAATCTGAACAAATCAACAGCTTTCTGAAACCACAGGAAAATGAAGCATCAGAGAAAGTGGAAATTGCCCCTAATGATAGCTTAGAAAATGGGACTGATTAGGCAAACTGTGTGCCCTGGGCTTCCAGCGGGTATCAGGCATCAGGATCACCAATTACTGTTATCAGCTTCACAGAAGCATCCTGCTCCTCTGCCTGGCAGTCAAGCTCAATAGAGAGTAGAAGGGATTTTAGAGTCAAGCAGGCCTGCATTTAAATCCTGGGTTTCTTGCTATAAAAACTTGTGGAGGTTGCTTAACTTCTCTGAGCCTTGGTTTCCTCATCTGTAAAATGGGGGTAGTATGGGTATCTGCCACATAGATGAGGCACGTAAAGTACCGGACACCTGCCCTGCACACAGAAAGAATTCAGGTATACAGCTCTTATTGTGGACAGCAGTGGGAGGCACTAACAGCATAGACCTTGGAGTTGGACTAACTTGGTTCCAAATCTTGACTCCACCAGTCCTTTACCTGGTTAACTCTGCAGATTACTGACCTCTCCTGACAGTTTCTTTACAAAGGGAAACTATGTGAGCATAGGGATAACGTCTATTTCAAAGGGTAGCTCCTTGAGCTAATCCAGTGTCTGTTACTCAAATTGAACACTTAGTATATGGTGGCAATGGTGATGATGATGATAGTAATACTAATAGCTCATACCTACAAAACTCCTACTTAAAGGCCAGGAACTGGGAAGCGGCTGTGGCTCAATCAGTAGGGCTCCCGTTTACCATATGGGAGACCCCGGGTTCGGTTCCCGGGGCCTCCTGGTGAAGGCAAGCCCGCCCGCACGGCGTGGTTAGCTGACCCAGCGAGCACAAGCAGCAAGGGGGGGATAAATGAATAAATAAATAAAATCTTAAAAATAAATAAATATATAAATAAAATAAAGGCCAGGAACTGGGAAGTGGATGTGGCTCAACAGTTGGGCACCTGCCTACCACAAGGGGGGGGGGGAGCAGTGTCCCGCGTTCAGTTCCCCTTACCTCCTAAGGAAGACAAGCAAGACAGCGAGCTGATGCAATGGGCTGATGCAGTGAGATGATGCAGCGAAGAGACCCAGCGAGGAAACACAATGAGAGTCATAACAAGCGGTGAGCGGAGGTGGATCAAGACATTGGATGTCTCCCTCTCAAAAAGAAGATGAACAGAGGGGACAGCAAGCTCAAACAATGAGGGGGTGGGGAGAAATAAATTAAATAAATCTTAAAAAAAATAAATAAATAAAGGCCAGGAATTGTTCTATGCACTTCACATCTTCACAACTAATCCTATGAGGGCAGTTCTTTTTTTTTTTTTTAGGGCAGTTCTGATTATTATCTTCACTTTACACATGAGGCTCACAGAGGTTAAATAAAGTGCCTGAGAACACAGAGCTGGTAAGTGGTGCTGGATTTAAACCTAAGCAGTCACGGTTTGAGTCCCCACCCTTAACCGCTGTGTTTTCCTGATGTTATTGTGTCAAAATCAGCCCTGTAACGTGAACAGGATTTTCCCCAAGGAGATATATAAATGGCCAATGGGCACATGAAGAGATGCTCAACATCAGCTTCTTGTGGCTGAAGTGGAACACAGAAGGCTTGTGCCTGAGCTGCAGGAGCTGGAGGCAGCGGGCTGGCTTCCCTGCTGTCTGCACCAGTGTCTGTTGTGCTCTCTGGGATGTGTTCTGCAGGCCCCACGTTCTACTTGTTCCTTGCATCTGGCCAGAGGGTCGGCTTTATAAACCACAAATACAGGTGCTGCTGCCTGTCTCGGGAAGAATTCTAGGCCTGAAAGGGAGGAGGGAGCCAAATACAAGAACCTTCAAATTCATGTGCGGCCTGGCACCCCTCGTGGGCTTCTGTGACGGGGGTACCAGGCCGCTGGCCCAGGGAGCCTCAGGAGATGTGGCGCATCTGGGCTTCGGTGAGCAGAATCTGGAGGGAGTGGCCAAGTGGCGTCTGACCTTGTGAATGATCTGGATGAAGATGTAGAAGGTATTCTTCTCAAACAGTGTCACAAAGCATGAAGCTAGATCCATTTGGGGTGAAAGAACCCAGAATCCAAAAGACATTGAAAAGCGGGGGGAAAGCACTGACTCTAACATGAATTTATGAATAACAGAAACAGACATGGCCCTGCATTTAAGTGTCCAATAAATACAAGGGACACTGCTTGGGCTTAGACTGTATCTGTAACCCTGGGTACTAAACACAGTCTTTTGAAGTCCCCGTTTCCTCATTGGTAAAACTGGGATAAAAAGTAGACCCTGCCTCATGGGGTGGGAGGAGGATTAAATAAGTTAATATAGGCAAAGCACTTAGCATAACCCACATGGTGATGAGGATGATGATGAAAATAGCTAACACTTCCAGAGCACAGTGCTTCACACCAAGGCAGCCTTGCTCCAGAGCCTGCATCATATACTAACTGTCATATACTCTCCTAAACATGAAGTACAATTTTTATTACCGACTCGGGAGATGTGCGATGTGAACATCGCAGTAAGTTCAATGACACATGAAGAGGTGGTAACAATTGTGGGCTACTTTTGCAGTGTGGGCATCAAAGGCGGAGAGGCCTAAAGACACAAGGAACCCCGATGGGCTGTCCATCTGAAGAGGCAGTGAGGACCCTGCCCAGAGGGGTTCTTAGTGCTGGGGGAGCCCACGGTTCTGGGGTTCACATGCTGGACAGGTGGGTGGTAGCTGCACAGGGTAAGGGCCTTTCCAGCCATTGACACTCCAGGACTGTAAGTCCACCAGGTCCGTGTTGTTCCCTTCAGGGACAAAGTGTGATATTTGGGGCATTTCTCTTTTTCTCTCTCTCTTTCTCTTTTTTAATAAGCATTTTAGCTTGTCTCATCTAGGTGGGCCATTGGCTGAGAGCAGTCCTTTGCAGAATGACTGACAGAAAATGGCTTTTGATGAAAGAGGCCCAGAGTCTGAGTGTAAAGTACTGAAGAGGAGACTGAGGTAGTTGGAGAGGGATGCAAAAGGGGAAAAAATAGGTGCTAAAAAGGGAAAAAAGCAACAAAGACCCCTGTCACTTGGGGCTAGGGGGAGCTTTCAGAGCCCTTTAAGTAGTGTGGCTGGAGGGCCATCTGGCTTCACCAGGCGCTCAGGCTCCTCCCGGATCTCCAAGCAGAATCTGCATTTTAACAGGTTCCCCAGGTGATTCGTGTGCACACTGAAGCTGAAAGCACTGATGTAGAGGTCCTCGAAGGGAGACCCAGGCTCAGCTGCACTGCTGCATCCACCTCTAAAAAAGAGAGTGAGGAGAAGGCTGCTGCAACGGGAAAGGGCAGGCTTGGAGCTGGAGGCTGGTCTCCATGGGGACGGCCCAGCTGTGCTCCCAGCCCAGCTGCTCCCATTAGGTCGGTTTCTTTCTCTAGTCAGGTTCAGAAGAGTCAGTCAAATTTGCATAAGGAAGCTCTTGGGCGCAGGTACACATCTGACACCTAATTAAACCATCTTGGTAAATCATCTCTAGAATGTCTGTTATTATTTTAGGAAACAACATAAAGAGAATGGTAATTAAATGCAATGCCCTGGGTGCGAATTTTGACTTCATTCCTGTGGTTGGCAACTGAAGCACCTTGGGACTTTTTTAACGTCACATTTCTAGACGTTTTCTTAGATCACAGCCTCACAGCTCGTCTCTGCTGCTGTTTTTTCCCTTTCCTCCGCCGATGCTTAGGTTTGTGGCTTTATTCTACTGCTGTTTTTTTTTTTTTTTTTTCTTCTTTCCACTGAGCATTTTCTCATTTTACTTTGACTTGCAATGGGGGAGGATATCTGCTTCTGGATATTACACGACATCTGAGGCATAAAATGTTAAACTGAGCTGCAAACTGTTTTCAGTGCAAAGGCAATTTTACACTTCACGGCTAGGCTCCGTGAGGCATTTTCAGGGCAGGGGATTTTTCCATCTTAGACCACCATCAGGAGAGAATCTGGGGATTTGGGTCCAGTAGAAGCTTTGCCCTCCAGTTACCCACTCTCTGCCCCCTCCTAGCCTTCCTGCTCTCTTCCTGAGACCTCTAGGCCATATTCCCCAGGTCTTCAGCGAGGCCACTGCATCCATCATGTGGCTCCCGCCCTTCACTAGCCAGCTGTTGTTAAACTAAATAAAATGGGAGAAGCAGAAGTGGCTCAAGCAACTGAACTCCCATCTAACACATGGGAGGTCCCAGGTTCGGTTCCCAGTGCCTCCTAAAGAAGATGAGCTGACGTAATGAGCTGATACAATGAGCTGATGCAATAAGCAGGGAGTGGATGTAAGTGGTTGGGCACCTGCCTCCCGTAAGTGGCTCAAGCAACTGAACTCCCACCTAACACATGGGAGATCCCGAGTTTGGTTCCTGGTGCCTCCTAAAGAAGACGAGTGGACACAACGAGCAGACAACAAATGGAAACAACAAGCAGGCAACAAACAAAAACAATGAGCAGAGAGATGAAGGAGCCATCTTGGGGGAGGAATAAATTTTTTTTTAATTATTAAAAAATAAATAGGGAAGCGGCTGTGGCTCAATCAGTAGGGCTCCCGTTTACCATATGGGAGGCCCTGGATTTGGTTCCCGAGGCCTTCTGGTGAAGGCAAGCCCGCCCGCACGGCGTGGTTAGCTGACCCAGCGAGCACAAGCAGCAAGGGGGGGATAAATGAATAAATAAATAAAATCTTTAAAAAATAAAAAAATAAAATAAATAAATAAATAAAATAAAATGGCCACTTGCATTGGACATTGCTGGGAGAGACCCCTTTCTGAGAAGGGATTTTCCAGAAGACAAAAACAACTAACCTGCAGGGGCTTTCCAAGAAAATGGAAGGTACCCTACAGGGTTGCAGATAAGTATCACCTGGTGATAAAGCAGTTTGGGTCCAGGAGAGAGAGCTTATCAGAAGGGACATACCATCCTAATCAAAGTATCTCTGCTCCCCACTCTTTAAGTCCCCACTAGGTACCATGGTAACTTAACATCAGCAATCAGAACATTTCCTCACTTGCTTCCATGTTTGCCCTCTATAAGCTCCTCAGTTCCACAACCTCGGTGGGGATCTCTTACACTTTCTGGACGGGATGCTGCCTGATTCGTGAATTTCTCAGTAAAGCTGTGAGACCTGCACAAAAAGTTTTTTTTAAGACTGGGGCCCATGGCCTGTGTCCTGAGCCACTTGATTACTGACCTCCTTATTGATCTGCCCCAAACCCTGTCCTTCTGTCCCTCCTACCTGACAAAACCCCAACCAATCTGCCTTCTCTGCTTCTGACTCCATGCAGCTGAGGAAATTTG
>JAKSZT010054030.1:49009756-49033435 GCA_026826555.1 Tolypeutes matacus
ATTTTAGCTCATTTGGACAGCTTTCTGGATGTACAGATTCCCTGGCCCCAGGTGACTGGGTCAGAATCTCTGGGGTCACAATCTGACTTCTGCCCTCACTGGTCCATTAAGTGGGGCCAGCAGTAATGACTACTACAGCCCGTGCGCTTTCTCCTCGGTCTCCTCTGATGTGAGCTCTCTGGGGTGTTGACACTGTTGGTCATTCCCAAGACACTCAGGACACCTTTCTCTCCTTTGCCTTCTACCTCTGACCATTTCCCCTGGCATCCTTCATATGAGCCTTTTTTGCTCCTTCAATGTAGGTGGTTGTTTCCTAGGTTCCCCTGGGTTCAGTCCTCAGCCCATTGCCCTTCTCAAGCCACATTTCCTCCCTAGGAACTCACCCGGCTTGACCTACAGAGTACATGCTGATGTATATCCCCAGCCCTTGGTTCTCTATAGTTCTCACCATACTCTATCGAACTGCTTGCTGGACATCTCCCCCGGGATGCCCCACAGGCACCTGGACCTCAAATATTTCTGAGACCAGATCCCGCCCCCACCCTCAGCCCCACCTCCAGCTACCCCACCCCTACTCCCACCACCATGACAGCTCCTCCTTCTATATTCCCTACTCAGATCTCCATCTCTACTGCCCAGGAGCTGCCCTAGAGAGCCCCTCTGCTTCCTCATTCACTTCAGGTCTCCTGAGCTTTACCTACCAGATATTATAAAACTCCATTTCTTCCACCTGAACTCTTGTTGAGGTCCTCCTCATTTCTCACTTGGACTATTAAAATAGCCTCTTAACTGGTCGCTGCCTCCACCCTAACGATTGCTGGGTGATGTTTCTAAAATGCCACTCTTAGAAATATCACTCCCCTGGCTTAAAACTACAAAGCCTCCATGGCCTAAAGATGAAACCCTGGCTCGTGAGCCTGGCACCGAGGGCCTGCCAGGACTCACCCTGCGGGCTGGGACGAGGGTGAAGCACGCTAGGCGTCCAGGCAGAATTTAAGGAGACGCTCACTTTCAGGAGTTCACCCTGCACATGCAGGATTCCAAGAGTGAGCTCCGCTTTAATTTTGCACCCTAGGTGCCTGCCTCGCTGACCTCACCCTAAGCTCCCCCTGGCCCTCTGCCTCTCCAGCCGCTGGGTTTGACAGTCCATCCCCACTCCTTCATTCTGTGCTTCAATACTATCATTCTCCTTGTAGCTAGAGCCGCACGGACGAGCAGCTTCTTGCAGCTCAAAGTGACCCCCTCCAAAAAACCTCCGTCTACTCGAGCACTCTTAGCTGCTAGGCTTTCTCTCTGCCACTGTGCTGACCACATTAGATTCTCTCACCTCCTGTGAGCTGCTCTGTGGCCAGTGCCTCAGGCAGCATGGAGCAATCAGTACGTGCTCCATGTTAGCAGAATCCGAGCCCACTCAGGAACATCACTTGAGCCAGCCTCAGGCCCAACTTCAAAGGCCACACTTGCCTGTCAGAATGGGGAGACTTCCACGGATTGAATGAACTAAACCACCCCCTGTCCAGACCCAGGGAGTGGGGAGAAGATTAAACCATCAGATCTCTGCAGGTGGTGGCCAGAGCTTGGTCAAATAACTCCCCTTCTGACAAATGCACTTGAGGTTAGTCTGCAATTTTCACAGGGACTACACGCTACCCGGCCAAGTGCTAATTTGTGAGCTCTCTTCCTGCCAAGGATTCCACCATGCTGGCTCATGTCTGCCAGTCTCATAGCGGTGATGTCTTCTGGCAGAGAGCAGGAACAGCGTCGGGAGTTATTCTGGAGCCTCCTTACACTGTCCTTTATAAGAGGGATTCAGTAATGCGCCGCCTTAGGGGTCCCTGGAACCTCCCTGAACATGGGCTAGGAGGTAGCTGTCACAGAATAAACTGCTTTAGGGTGAAGAGCATTCCATGAGATCTACTGTCACACATTACATTTTTAGTGTTATTCAAGTACTTTCGTAACTGTGTCATTTCTTTGAGGACCTGTGTACAGGCCTGTCTGTTCTCCCCTGCAGACAGGGCTTTTCTATTTTATTCAATGCTGCTTCCCCAGGGCTGGCAGAGGGCTTGGCATGAGGAAAGAAGTAATCGATATAACCTGGCATGCGAGAACAGCAAACGGAGGAGCCTGGGCGGTGGATCAGAGCTGAGGGGCTGAGGGCAGTGCGGTGACCAGAACTCGGTGTTCGGGCTTCCCGCTTCCAGCCTGGCCCCGTGCACCTGCCTGAGCCTGGATTTTGACTGCAGCAAGAGCTGGTGATTTCAGAAGGCAGCTTCTTCCAGCAGAAACAGAGGCTGGCCATCCTGCCCGGACACTGTGCTGCTGTGGCTCCCGTTGGCGGCCTCCTGCTGGGGAAGCCGCTTTTCTTCTGGGTGTGCCATCTTCCTCCTCTAGCTAGCTTTCTCGTCCCCTTCAGGAAATTTAGTGGTGATGAATTAGGGGGAAAAAAAACAACCCCAAAACAAAAAACACCCTGAAGATAACAAAGAGGAAACTGCACTATTATTACCTTTATCCAAAATGTGATTGTCTTTCTGTGTAGTAACGCATAGCAGGGCAACCACCAAAGACTCATTCCCTAAAGGGAAAAGAGACTGGAAAACCCTTCTGCAGGACCAAGGTGGTGAGACCAGCACACAGGGCTCCACAGAGAATTTCGGAGGCCCATGAATCCCTTGAAGTTCTTTTCATCATCCTTCAAGACCTCTAAAGGTCCTGGTTAAGAATATGTTGTTTAGAACCTCAAAGTGGAGTTGATTCAGAGCATTAGAAATGGACAGGACCTCGGGGTTCAGCCAATGCAACCTTCCTGTAGCCAGAGTTTACAGATGAGGTTGATGAGGCCTAGAGAATTTACATGGCTGACCTGAGGGCATAAGCTGGTGGAAGAAAGAACTGCACCCATATTCAGGTTTTCTGACTCCACGTCATCACACTATCGCTTTAATATACTGTGTTTACAGCACAGGAAAGAAGGGGGAAGAGTGCAGAGAGATAGCTGTGGGGGACAAGAAGGAGTATTCCTAGCCAGTCCCACTGATTGGCTATTGCTGGGTTTCATTTTTGTGTTAGTACAGATTGGTTTCCTAGCTTCAACCCAAAGAGACCAATACTGAAGCCCCCTTCTAGCTCCCTACTTTGGATCTATAACTAAATCCTAATAGCTCTTCTGATGAAGACTGCAGATAAGGGAGTGTGGGCAGAAGCACTCAACAGTTTCGGTCATTACAAAAATCCCCAAGCAACAGAGAATATAGTGTTTCCAGGAAGTTGGGGAAGGCTTTCTGAGGAGAAAAGTATGAGTCTTGAATTAGGGGCTTGTGCAGCAAAGAAGGGCATGTCGGTGGTCCCTGTAGCGGCATGGTGGCAGGTGGGGGAAGAGCAGCATGTGAGCAAGAGGACAAGTGAGGCACCGTGGGCGATGGGCCTGGGGGGCTGCTGGTGTCTGACTTGGCAGCCATGTAAAGGTTTTTGAAGCTGGAGAGTATCAGAGTAAGATTTTGTAGTTTAGATAGCCAGATGGAGGACAGATCTTAAGAAAAAAAAATTTTTTTTTCCAGTTAGGGAGCTATTGTCTAGAGTCATTTATTCATTCATTCATTCATTCCAACTTACGGAACTCATAATAGAAGGCAAGCACTGATCTAGACAAGAAAAGACAGTTTAAACCCAACAGTAGCAAGAGATGGAATCATAATCAATTGCACATATTGAGGAGACAGATTTGAGAAATATTAGTTGTTAAAAATCAGGAGGGCCTAATGACTAATGATATGGGGGAGAGGGAAAGGAAAGAGGAAGTATATTGATAGTTGGTTGAAACTAATATTATGTCCAATATTTTAGAATTACAAAATCTAAAGGCAATTTCTGTAAGGAGCTCCAGAAACTCAATTGCTAATACCTGAAGATCAAAACGGTCTTCATTTCAGCATCTTTGAACCAAGAGACTAGTTTGGAATTTGTTATTTCTCCAGGGCCAGAGACACAGGCCTGCGCTAGGGGAATAATTACGCCATCAACTGAACTTGGAGGTTGAACCAGAGAGGTTAAAACAATATTTGTATTTTATGCATGATCTTTCTGTAAACCTACAACTTCTCTAATAATTTTTAAAATAAAGTAAAACAATAAAATCAAATAGAAAAAAATCTGGTCTATCTGGGCCTCTTGCCACACCTGGTGTTAAGTTTTTCCTTATCAGGATTCTATTTTTGTCAAAATGGGGTTGCTTTCATGTAATTTTAGAATTTTTCAAGAACTTTCAAAACCAGCAAGAAATGCAAGTAAACACAGATATGGTAGGGAACATAGTATATGGATAAAGTTTTATAAAAATAAAAGGTACCTTTTCTCAAGGAAAATAGGATGAGATTTTACTAATGCTACTTCAAGAGGCAAAAGACCTAGTCAAAGAATTCAATTTTGCTTTCTTAATTTCTTACCTACGAGTACAAATAAAGACCAGCAAAATTAAAATAATAATTTTTAAAAAAGCTAAATGCTGTAAATGCCTTTACAGTACATCCTCAGTACATAACCTCTTCCTGGGTGATGAATTACAGGTTGCACAGATCACCTAAGTCTCACCATTCTGGAAGGTGAAAGGGTGAAACGGAGTATTTGCAATACTGGGGATGAGTTAATCTGCGGAAAAACTAAAGGACTGGATGTTCTCACCTGCTTGCATTTGGCTGGCTTAGTACCTGAGCAGGGCACCAGCCTCAGGTCTCAAAGCTAAATGTCTGGCATAGCAGCAGGGGGCTTAGGAGTGTGCTCTCTCTCTGGACCTCAGTTACATACTTGCCCTTTCTGGTAATTGTTTTCCACTTCTGGGAAACTGCGGGGACAGATCTGACAACAAATATTCTCAAGAGAACCTTAAGGTGCCCTAACAATAGAGAGTGCTTCCCTCCTCCGTAGCAGAAAATGCCTCATGGGCTGCCTTTTTTTTTTTTTTTTCAGTAATGAATTGCTCGGAAGAAGCAAAGCTAACCTAACTGCTGACGTGCAAACGCAGCCTGAGAGCTTAGCTGCAAACTTTGCTCCTGGTCTGGTCTACCAGTAAAAGGCACTTCCAGCCTTGCACAGAGAGGCCTGCAAGGTGCTGCCTTGCACAGGAAAGAGGTACCTGTGATGCAAGGGCCACATGCTCAAGACACCACTGCTGACTCCAAAGTTCCAGCAATTTCATCCAGAGCAGTGGCTTCAGAAGTGATGGATTCTGTTTTTTTTTTTTAATTTTCATAATTTTTTTTTTTTTTTTTTAAGAAGAAAAGCATAGATGCTGGAGGTAAAGTCTTTCAACCTAACAACAAACAAAGGGTATTTACTTGTGTCAGAAAGCCTCCAGAGCTGACAAGATGGCAAGTTTCCTGCCTCAGGTGGGGTGACTTTAAATTACTTGAATGGGCCCATTCGAAGTGCTTAACTCCACCGGGCTTTGGGAAAACAACAGCGTTTTGATATTTAGGAAAGCAGAGATAGGAGGAATATGAAGGAGCCATGTAATACCGGCTGTAGTCTCCACTGTCTTACTGCCTGAGAGCATGGCAGACATTTTGCATGCCCCAATCCGCTTCCAACAGGCGTGAAACAGGTGTCAGAGGCTGCCGGAGGTCCAGACCTCGCAAAGCCAGAACCCAGCCGGCCCGCAGTCTGGGTGGCCAAGGTCTGAACCCAGCATAAAGACCCAAGGCAGGACTTTGCTATGCACCTTGCCAGATTGCTTTTCTAGAATTAAAAAGAGAAAGTAAGCTCTGAATCTACAACCACCTGCCGTCAGAGCGGCTGGAGGCAAAGCAGGTTCTTTTGGCCCCTGCCTGGGCTAAAGGTCTAAACAGGGGCTGCACGTTTAAGGCACAAGGCATTTCATCAATTGTGCTTGCTTTGGTTCCCTGTGACTGTGTGCCAGGGCCTCCCTTTCCTTTCTATGTGGCAATGCCCGAGCAGTAAGCCAGGGAATGGACAGGCCTTCCCTCCCACAGAAAACACCCCCTTCTCCTGAATGCTGGAGCCACAGTATGAAATCTACCGTGCCACAGTCTCATGAAAAATTGTTTGCCAAATATATGTAACCATGATGGAAACACCCTCAAAGTTTAGGTCTGCATCATGGTTTCCCTCAAGAAATGTCAAGTGGGGAGCGGGTGTAGCTCAGTGGTTGAGCGCCTGCTTCCCATGTAGGAGGTCCTGGGAGCAGTCCCCAGTGCCTCCTAAAAATATTTTTTTAAACAGGTCAAATTATAGCTTTTATGTAGGGCAAACAAAAGAAGTAGTTGAGAAACAAGTATAAGTATAAATTAATAGCCACCACAGGCAGGGAAGGGGCTATTAAAACATCTTTGTACCACAAAAGGATACAAAATTAGAAGCAACACTGTGAGACGTGTCTAAAAGTCAACAGAATGTTGACCAAATGAAGCTACAGAAATTGTGATTTGTCAGATTAACCATCTGGAACAAACCCACACAGAATTCAAGGAATGCGGATGATCTGGTAAAAGGCCTCATGGTTCCTGCAAATCCCACAAATTCTCCTGCTTGAGCCACTTTTTCAGACACAGCTTAGTTGCTGTCTGTTCTTATGGCACTGAGTACGATTAAAGAGTGCTTGGGGCTTGGTTTCTTTTCCAGTAAAATGATGATAATGTAAACTTTTCTCTCCAGGAGCAACAAGTAAGATTAATGAAGATTTATTACTCCAGAATAAAAGGTTTTAAACACACACACACACACACACACACGGGTTTGGGGTGGAAAGCATAGGACTGGGATGGTAAGCAAAAGAACTGATTTAAGGAGTAAAAGCCATTCATATGCAAGGAGACCAAAGCTATTGGTAGAATAATTTTTTATTGCCCATATCTGCATGGTAGCAGCTCCAGGGAAAGCCAGGGAGAGAGCAAGAGTCTAGAATGACTCTGCATCCCCACTGGATTAATGAGGAATCCCACCATAAGCAAATGTTCTAGATTAATGAAATCTACCCCAGTAAGTGGTAACATTTTTCTTTTGCTTGTGAAAATCTTTCCAAGGTGATTTTCCTATCCTCTTCAACAGAGAAGGTAACCAACTAACATACTCAAAGAAAATAAACTTTCAACACAACTCGATTATAACAAGATTTTGCAGATAAGAAAACCAAGGGCCAGCAAGATAAGGGATGTGTCACCAAATACTGAATTGTTTTGCAACCGAGCAGTGACCTCCAAGATTTGCTAAGCAGGCACAGAGAATGATTTTGAGCTCAGTGCACCTATTTTGGGTTGTTCCTTTTCTATACTCTCTTCCTTGACATACTAACAAGACCAGATACTTAAATTCATGCTCTTTAATTATAGGAAAGGCTCTTAGGCCTTCTTCTTCTTCTTCTTTAAAATATAATTTGAACAAGCTTAGATATTGTTTTCACAGAAAAGTAGTAATAAATTGGAGGCGAGAACAGAAAAGAAATAGAGAACTGTGGCAACCTGGATGAAAGATGGCAAAAGAAATGAGAACTAGGAAAGCGGATGTGGCTCAAGTGATTGAGCTTCCACCTACCACATGGGAGGTCCCAGGTTCAGTTCCTGGTGCTTCCTGGAGAAGATGAGCAAGACAGCAAGCTGGACAACAGGCAGGTGCAACAAGTTGGCGCAACAAGATGACACAACAAGGAGACAAAGAGGAAAGACAATGAGAGACACAACAAAAGCAGGGAGCTGAGGTGGCTCAAGTGATTGCACTCCTCTTTCCTACATACAAGGTCCCAGGTTCAGTTCCCAGTGCCTCCGAAAGAGAAGAGGAGCAGACACAGAGAGCACACTGCAAATGGACACAGAGAGCAGACAGCGAGCACAAATAACCAGGTGGGGGGAAATAAATAAAAGAAATAAGAACTGGCAACTATTGGGCTTTTTTTTTTTAATCTTATTTCCCATTTCTTGAGTATATGGTGATCTTGTCTATATGGTCAAGAAATTAATTTACTTCTCTTTATCCCTTCTCTCCCCCGACCCAAAGAACTCTTCTTGACATATAACCACATAGTAAGATCTGGAGCAGTACAGGTCTGTTTACGAGCCAAGTTCTAATACCAGAATAACCCTGAATCCCTGTTTTCCACCTCTGTGAACTGGGTGACCCTCAGTAAATTACTTAAACTCTTTGTGCTACAGTTTCCACATTTGTTAAAGAAGAAAAACTTACAGAACCTACTGTAACCTACAGGTTGCTGACTGGATTATATATAAAGTGTTCTCTGAAAGGAGCTATTATTATCATAAACCTTCAACTCATCTCACAGATAACCAGTATCTTCCTTTTTCTCAATTCAACAAAACCACAATCTCTAGATTCTGCATATCAATTCCCAGAAGTCTTAGAGTGTGGCTGGCCTAACAGGCTCCTGCAGTGCATCTCCAGGAAGTAGTCTCCCCTCCCTTGTAGTTCAGTCCTATTGAGTTTGAGTCTGGACTCAGGGACATCTGTGACTCTGCTTTGGGTGGCTCGGACGTGAACTCCTGGGCAGACTGGGGTCGTCCAGGGCCAACTGAGGGGTTGCAGCCACACCACAGCCTGGTGCAGATCTGACCGTGTCCCAGCCTACCTCCACAGGCCCATCCATCTTCTGCCACCAAAAGCCTGCCCCCTATGCTTCGGAAGTGCAGCACTTCCCCAGGTTCTGTGGTTTCCTCGACTGCCCAGGCCTGTTGACTTCTATCCGGAACATATTTCTCCTCCTCGATGCCTTGCAAACTGATACCTTCCCTTCAAGGTATTATTTAACTCTCAAGTCCTCTATCTGGGTGTCTGCCAGGCAGGTGCTTCCCCTCTGTGTTGAGTCTCCTAATTACTTCTGCTTATATCTACCTTGACACTCTCCTGGCTAATGGACAGAATTCTAGCTGACTGCTCCACTGGACTGTCAGCTCCTGGGGAGCCCAGCAGCACAGGAGAGGCATTTCTGATTCACCAGATGCTGGGCAGGCCCTTTGGACCAGTCTCAGAATAAAGCCACCTGCTTATGCACTTTTGGTGAGTGTCAAGAGTCAGATGAAACCTGGGCTCCGAGAGTTTTAGTCTTGGCTGCAAGTAGGCCAGAAACATGAATTCTTAGGTCACTGAATTGCAGAGTAGCTGCTACCACCCATTTATGGAGGAAGTTCCAAAGGAATCATACAACTAGCTTGTTTCTTAAGTGTTGCTGAGAAAGGGAAGAGGAAAACAATGAAAGAAAACTCAAAATACACAATTTCTGTTTAAGTGTCACTAGACAAATTGGTATACGCTATTAGGATTGACTAACCTAAGGATAGGTGGAAGAGAATTAAGAAATTTTCATGAGCTCTGAAACTGTTGAGACTTATTTGCTTCCATGACAGAGTTTCTAATGGATTTGAAGGGTGGTGGAAACAGTGGTAAAATGTTAATCCAGGAGCCTCGTAGAATCTCCGAATGTGAGCGCCATAAGGGGCTTTACGGACCAATTACTGGCTCTCAATCATGATCCATGGTGAAATTTTCACTGGTCCACAGAAAATGGAGATATAGTCCAATGATGTAGTATCACATATCTTTGAAAAAATGTAAATGAATTCAAAGTAAAGGACTGTCCTTTATTCTAAAATTAAATTCTTTCCATTTTTATGGTACTAAAATATTCTTTATCTTATGAAAAGATGGTGATTATAAATAGTAGTGTGATTTTTTTTTTTTTTTTTTTTAAGATTTTATTTATTTATTTTCATTTATCCCCCCCTTGCTGCTTGTGCTCGCTGGGTCAGCTAACCGCGCCGCGCGGGCGGGCTTGCCTTCACCAGGAGGCCCTGGGAACCGAACCGGGGGCCTCCCATATGGTAAACGGGAGCCCTACTGATTGAGCCACAGCCGCTTCCCTGATTTTTTTTTTTAATAAAAATGCAACCATTTATCTGTTTCTCATTATTATCCCAATTAGTTTTTTAAAAACTTTAAATTGAAATATAACATGCCTACATTCCTTATTAGTTCTGACAGCCTTGGAGTTCCTTTCTAACTCGTGAAAATGAAAAGTTGAGCAATGCCATATCAATCAGTTATTTTGAAGGGAAATTTACTGGTCCATACAATCTGATTTAGTCCAACAACCTCCACACTTGCAGATGAGGAAATGTGAGTCTAAAGAGGTTAAGTTTAAAAGCATTACACAGGGAAGCGGCTGTGGCTCAATCAGTAGGGCTCCTGTTTACCATATGGGAGGCCCTGGGTTCGGTTCCCGGGGCCTCCTGGTGAAGGCAGGCCCGCCCGCATGGCGTGGTTAGCTGACCCAGCGAGCACAAGCAGCAAGGGGGGGGATAAATGAATAAATAAACAAAATCTTTAAAAAAAAAAAGCATTACACAAACACTGAAGGTCCCTTAGCTAGTCAACAGCAAAGCCAAGTCTACCTCAGGGCTCTTGCCTCCCGGAGTCCAACAAATTAATAGTTTTTCAAAATGAGTAGAAGGTACAGACTCTGGTCCTAGGCAATTTATGGTGCAGAACTGAAATAAGCATGAGTTTTGTGCAGTCCCTTGGATTGCAGGTTAGACTCTGCTGTGCAATGCCACAAGTACCTCTTACAATCATGACAAATCACCATGAATTATGCATTTTTGTGATTTTCATCCAATCAAAATTCAACAAGAGAACGTAAGATTTTATAAATAAGCACAAATAAATATGCACTTATTTCATAACTTCTACTTATAAGCCATTTTCTTATTGTTCATTTTCTTCCTTGTCAGCCACAAAACAGCAGCCACCACTATTTTTTCCCTGCTGTTCACAACATATCATTCTAATGCAATAATTCTGTATCTAGGACAAGTTGGGTCAACTTACTCAGGCCCATCTACTGAGCCATGTAAATATCAGAAGATGACATGCGCTACCAAGGCAAACATTAAAGCCTTTAAACCCAGCCCTGGAGCCAGGAGAACATTCAAAACCAAAAAATTTAGGCCATTTATCTCCATTTCTCATTTTCATTCCAATTACTTTGCAGTTACTGTATCTATGGGAGTTTCAAATTCCTGCTGTTCACTTCAGTTGCTTAGAATGCAGGCTCACATCCCATACAAAAAGCTAACTAATAGCCATAAACACAACCCTGCTGTGCTAAAGGGGCCAAAATAAAACAAAAGCCCTCCCTGACATAAGACATGTATCCAGTAGATTTAAAACAGTATCTCACTTGGAGTCCTTGGATTTTTTTATTTTTTTTATTTTTTTTTAATTTTTAAATTTCAAGACAATTTTAGACTTACAGAAAAGTTACAAAATAGTATAGCCTTCACCTCGCTTTCCCTAATGTTAACATCTTACATAATTAATCACGGCACAATTAGCAAAACTAAGACATTAATATTGATGCAATACTATAAGCAGCAGCCATTTCCCACTAGTGACCTTCTTCTGGTTTGGGATCTAATCCAGAATCCCACAGTCCATTGAGTTGCCCTATCCCTGAGTCTCCTGTGACACTTCCTCAGTCTTTCTGACTCTTTCAAGACCTTCACACTTTTGAGAGTCCTGGTCAGTGACTCTGTAGAATGTCCCTCAATTGGGTTTTTCTCCTGAGTGGTCCGGGCTCTTTTCTCCGAAGGGGCTCGAGGTTCTGCCTTTTTAAAATCAGGATACCAGACAAGCGATGTGCTTCCGCAGTGCTTCCTCAGTGCGTCGTATCACGGGAGATGTGAAGTCATTATGTTTCAATGGCGCCTTGGCTTTCAAGTTCTCATTTTCTACCATACTAAGCTCTTTAAGGGAGTAGGAGCAACAACTAAAATAGTAGCACTCTTACGTGGGGTGGGAGCAAAAGGGAAAAGGCTTTCCCGGCTTTCCACGTGGCTGCCATCGTAGGGAGGGCTCGCAGAGGGCTGGCCCTCCAAGCAGAGGCCTGAGAGAATGGTAGTAGCTCCTGATAAAGGAGCTATGAGGTAACAGCTCCAAGATGCCACTGTCAGGCACAGGCAGGGCTTCACTATGGCAAACCTCCTAACAATGAGCCAAGGGCCAGGATGAGGGCAGGGACTCCGGGGAAAGAAGAGCTGATGTGAGAGTGTTTATGCTTCACAGGACTTCTTTTCTTCTCTCCTGACATACCCTAATTTGTTTACTTTGGTTCTCTCTGACTGTGCCTTCTACCCATATCTGACCTCTTGATTTCAACGAAATCTCAAAGAACACTTGTCTACTGGTTTTGGGATAATTACTTCAAATTAATTTCCATAAGCTGCCATAACTGATAACAGCACCCCTGCCAGCCACCTTACCATTATCCCTCTGGCCCCAGGAGGGAGATGGGGGTGTACCTATGAGTTATTCAATTTCGGAGATAATGTGGACCAAAGTTCTTTCTTTTTCTTTAAATTGAGTGTTTAAGTACTGGCTGTGAAAACAAATACCATATAATGGGTTGGCTTAAAGAATGGGAATTTATGGGCTCATGGTTTTAAGGCTAGGAGAAGTCTAAAATCAAGACATCGTCAAGGCAATGCTTTCTTCCTGAAACCATGGCATTCCAGGGATGGCTGACAGTGATCTTCTTGGCTTTTCTGTCACATGGCAAAGCACATGGCAGCATCTTTTTTTCTCTTCTGGATTCCATTGATTTCTGGCTTCTTGCTTCTCCTGTGGCTTCTCTTTCTGTGTCCAATTTCCTTTGCTTTTAAGAACTTCAGCCATATTGAATGAAGGCTCACCCTCATTCAGTTTGGGCTCACCTTAATGAGTAACATCTTCAAAGGTCCTGTTTACAAATGGCTTCACACCCCCAGGACTAGGGGTTGGCACCTGAACATGCCTTTTGTGGGGAACATGTTTCAATCCCCAACACTGAAAGATATAATCAACATACCATAAAAGACACCTTTTAAATTCAGAGGTTTTTAGTATATTCACTGAGTTGTGCAACCATCACCACTGTCTTATTCCAGGACATTTTTGATCACCCCATAAAGAAACCCCTTACCCACTAGCATCACTCCATCCCCCCTCTACCCAGCCCCCAGCAACTACTAAACTACTTTCTGTCTCTATGGATTTGCTGATTTTAACCAGGTTCTTGTTTTTTTACTGTGGTCAGGGATTGAACCCGTGTTGTTCAATCATTGAGCCACATCAGCTCCCCTGAGTTGGTTTTTTTTTTTTTTCCCTTTTCCCCATTTGTTTGCTTTTTGGTTGCTTATTTGTTTTTGTGTTTTGTGTGTTTTTTTGCCTTTTTTTTTTTTTTTTTAGGAAGCACCGGAAACCAAACCGAGGACCTCCCATGTAGGCACTAGGCACTCAACCACTTGAGCCGCATCTGCTATTTGATTCCAAATAGTAATAACCAAAATGGTCTCAATTGAGCTAACCTAGAACACACACACCATATAGAGTGTGACTGTGGCAGCCCCTCAACTCTTTTTTAAAAGATTTATTTATTTATTTACTCCTCCCACCCTCGTAGTTTTGCACTTGCTGTCTGCTCTCTGTATGTTCTACTGTGTCTGCTTGTCTTCTCTTTAGGCAGCACCAGGAACCGATCCTAGGACCTTCCAGAGTGGGAGAGAGGGCCTCAATCTCTTGTGCCACCTCAGCTCCCTGGTCTGCTGCGTCTCTTATTGTCTCTCCTCTATGTCTCTTTTTGTTGTGTCATCTTGCTGTGCCAGCTCTCCACGTGGGCCAGCACTCCTGCGTGGGCCAGCACTCCGTGTGGGCCAGCTCGCCGTGTGTGCCAGCTCGCCGCGCGAGCCAGCTTGCTTTTCACCAGGAGGACCTCCTATATGGTAGACAGGAGACCAACTGCTTGAGCCACATCTGCTTCCCACCTCACTTCATTTGATATGCTGCCCTCCCCATCCCCACCCTTAAATGTGATCACAGATGACTTACCTGCATCTGCCCTTCTCAGGTCATACTCATTCTACCCTTCCCTCTTCTGTCAAAATCCACATTGTGTTCCACCAACATTTTACATTTAAGGTAATGTTCAGGTAAAATAATTTTTGCTAAAGTGCTGAGAAGTAACTGATTTACATTTTAATAGAGACCTTTTGGAGTCTAACTCTTCAGCTAGGATGACTGTATGACCCAGTTTGCTTGGACTGTCCCAGTTTTATAATAGTTGGCTTAATTATTAACAGCATCCCCCTTTTGCTTTCAAAAGTGTACTGGCTTGCATGTTAAATTATATGGTCATCCAACCTTAACCAAAGTAAATGACTAATAATGGTAAGTATAGACATTTTAGTAGGCCATCTGGAAAAAGATAAGTTTATGTAAATGAAATTTTTAATGCTCCTTAAATCATACTCCAGCTTCCATACCATAAAAAGTTTAAATTTGCCAACCTGTAGGAATCAGGGTTTCATCCACAGGCAAGAAAGCATCAGCTTCTATAGTGACTTCATGGTCATAAATGTTTGGAGAACCCTGGGGGAGAAGAGGCAGAGAAAGAAAAGAGGATTTATTGCTTAGTCTTATTTTATATATTTGCTCGATAAATTCTCTTGCAGAACGCTTTCAGGCAGTGACAAAAACTTTCAAAAAAATTCCATTTGACCTAAGGGTAACTAGACAGGGCCTCAAAACAGCAAGCAATGAATTTAGAACAAGCTTTCAAGTATGACCCCCAGCATGCGCTTTCTTATCTAAATGGAATTACGAAGATGAAAAGTCAGAGAGATCACAGTGGGCTGAAAGTCTTTGGACCTTGGCTTATTGGTGGAGGGGTTTCTTTAATTCATCCCACATGCCAGGCAAAGAGAAGAGCAAGGGTCGGTGCCTGGAACACACAGACCTGCACAGCAAAGGCACCGCCTCCAGGCTTGCTAGAGGTAGTACATGTGCCATTGCCTCTCGCCCAGCTCCCACCCAGGGGACTCACTCCCTGCCGCCTGCTCCATAAAGATGCAGGCTGTCCTCCTGGGGTGGCCAAAGCTGGTACGAACCGTGCAGGTCGTGGTCAGGAGGCCTCGGCTTTACTACCAGCTGTCGCTGAGCGGCCCCAGGGAGGTCACTTAACCACCTAGAATTTCCTTTGGTGTAAATTTGGGCTAATGATGCCCCCACCTTTTCCAGGATTCTGGTGAGAAACAATTCAGTGAAGGCATGTTGTGCTATTGGCAAACTGGAAGCTCCTTGACATAAGTTTGTTTCCAATACAAAGGGTTTATAAATGTATAATTAAGAGTAGCATATTTTAAAGCTTCATGGTGGAAGATGTGGAAGGAGACCTGAGTGAGGGGATGTAGTTAGTGAATAATCAAGAATAAGCTAAAGACTTCCAGGAAGATGGCAGACGAGTAAGACATGGGAATCTCTTCTCCAGAAAATTAGCTAGAGGACAGGCTGAAACAGCCCCGAAAAAGATCTTCTATGGTTTAGGACAGCAGGTGAAGGCTGCACACCACCCAGAGGAGGGAGGGACAAAAGAGGGAAATCACAACGACAGAACCATGAGTTGGAACCAGCGGTGGCTGCTGCTGCCGGCACTCTCCTCCACACTAAAGACTCTCTAGAATTCTCGGGCCTCTGGGCCTACGACTACAGACAAAGGGGGCTCCAGGGATCTACCACCCCAGGAAAGGGGAGAGAGAGGGACACAGCCTAAGGCTGACTAAGCTTCTGACCCACAAATTTTGTCTGCTGTGCCCCACGAGCCCTTCCAGGCCAGGTGAGACCACACAGTTTGCCCTGTGAGCCAGCAAAGGACTGGAGAAATCCCACCCTCGACCCTCGCAATCTCCCTCTCTTCTATCCTGGATTAATTGTTGAGGACTCCACAGGAAAGGGGAAAGAGAGGGACACAGCCTAAGGCTGACTCAGCTTTTGACCCACAAATTTGGTCTGCTGTGTGCCAAGAGCCCTTCCAGGCCCGGTGGGGCTGCGCCATTGTTTGCCTTGGAGCCTACAAGGGGCTAAAGATATACAACCCTCCCAATCTCCTTCTGTACTAACAGGGACTGATTGTTGAGGACTCAATGAGGAGTGGAAATATTTCCTAGCTGGGAAAAGGGAGGGGGCTGCCAGAGAAGGCTGGAAAACTGTCTCAGAGAAAGTTTGAATTACAAGGCTCCTAGCCTCCAGACAGGAAGCTCTATCACATTGATCTGGTCTGTGTTGCAACAAATACACTCCCACCAGGCATTGAATTGAGAGCTTCCAAAGAGCGCCATCTCCTGGCAGACAAAGGAAGTGCACACAAGAAAATTAAAAATAAGTAGGAGAGGCTTTTTTTGGCCTCTATAGCTTCCCTGCCCAAGGCCCTAGGAAGCGACTCTACAACCAATTACTGGGTCCAGTGCCCAGTTTTGAGCAACCAGCAGGACAAACCTAACAATCCAGGCCGAGCCAAAAATCAAAGAGCTGAGTTAACTCACAGCCTCCTGCCACTAAATCTCTATAAAAGAAAAAGGGATTGAGCATCTGAGTAAACTACATCCTACCCAGATGCCTAAACACCAGCAAAAAATTACGAGCCATACTAAGAAAATGGAAGACATGGCCCAAGAAAAGGAATACATCAAAGTCCCAGAAGAGATTCAGAATTTGAGAGAACTAAGCAGCGAGATGAGCACAAATTTCCAAAATCAAATTAATGAGTTGAAAGGCAATATAGTTAAAGAGATGAATGACATCAAAAAGACATTGAGCAAATGCAAAGAAGAATATGAAATCCTGAACAGAAAAGTTAACAGAACTCATGGGAATGAAAGACACAATAGGTGAGATGAAAAACACATTTGAGGCATACAACAGCAGACTCAAAATGATAGAAGAAAGAATAAGTGATACAAAAACAGAACAGCTAAAATTGAAGAGAGAAAAGAACAGAGAGAGAAAAGAATGGAAAAAATTGAGCAGGGGCTCCGAGAGATGAATGACAACACAAAATGCAACAACATACGAGTAAGGAGGAGAAGAGAAGGGAAAAGGGGCAGAAGAGTATTTGAGGAAATAATAGCTGAAAATTTCCCAACTCTCACAAAAGAAATGAACTTACATGTCCAAGAAGCACATCGTACCCAAATCAGAATAAATCCAAACAGACCTATGCCAAGACACATACTACTCAGAATTTCAAATGTCAAAGATAAAGAGAAAATTCTAAGAGCAGCAAGGGAGAAGCAAATGATCACGTACAAGGGACGTCCAGTAAGACTTAGCACAGATTTCTCTTCAGAAACCATGGAGGTGAGAAGACAATAGTATGATACAATTAGGAAACTGAAAGAGAAAAACTGCCAGGCGAGAATTCTTTATCCAGCAAAACTGTCCTTCAAATATGAAGGTAAGTATAAAATATTCACAAACAAACAGAAACTAAGAGAGTTTGCAAAAAAGACTCCACCTTTGCAGGAAATATTAAAGGAAGCCTTAGAACCTGAAATAAAAACACAGGAGAGAGGTTTGGAGGAGAGTATAGAAGAAAGAATAGCAGAAAGGATAACCAAAAGAATAAAAAGACAGACAAAAACAAGATGACATATGAAAACCAAAGAATAAAATGGAGGAAGTAAATAGTGCATTTACAGTAATATCATTGAATGTGAATGGATTAAACTCCCCAATCAAAAGATACAAGCTGATAAAATGGATGAAAAAAACATGAGCCATCCATATGCTGCTTACAAGAAACTCACCTTAGACCCAGGGATACAAACCAGCTAAAAGTGAAAGGTTGGAAAAAGATACTTCAAGTGAACAGTAACCAGAAAAGAGCAGGGGTAGCTATACTAATATCAGACAAAACAGACTTTAAATGCAAAAAAGTTATAAGATATACAGAAGGCCATTATATATTAATAAAAGGGATCCACCAGGAAGATATAATAGTCATAAATATCTACGCACCTAACCAGGGTGCCCCAAAATATATGAGACAAACTCTGGCAAAACTGAAGGGAGAAATAGACATTTCTACAATAATCGTTGGAGACTTCAACACCCCACTCACATCATCAGATAGAACAACTAGACAGAAGATCAACAAGGAAACAGAGAACTTGAACAATATGATAAACAAGTTAGACCTAACAGACATATACAGAACACTGCATCCAAACTCAGCGGGTTATACATTCTTTTCAAGTGCCCATGGATCTTTCTCCAGGATAGACCACATGTTAGGTCACAATGCAGCTCTCAATAAATATAAAAAGACTGAAATTATACAAAGCACCTTCTCAGATCATAATGGAATGAAACTAGAAATCAATAATAGGAAAAAAGTAAATTCGCAAATGTGTGGAGGCTGAACATAACTCTCCTAAATAATCACTGGGTCAAAGAAGAAATCGCAAGTGAAATCAGTAAATATATTGAGACAAATGAAAACGAGTACACAATGTATCAAAACTTATGGGATACAGCAAAGGTTGTCTTAAGAGGGAAATTTATAGCCCTAAATGCCTATTTTAAAAAACAAGAAAGAGCTAAACTCAAAGATTTAACTGAACAACTAGAGAAACTAGAAAAAGAACAGCAACCCAATCCCAAAGCAAGCAGAAGGAAAGAAATAATAAAGATTAGAGCAGAAATAAATGAAAATGAGAACACAAAAACAATAGAGAAAATCAACAAAAACAAAAGCTGGTTCGTTGAGAAGATCAATAAAATTGACAAGCCCCTAGCTAGACTAACAAAGAAAAAAAGAGAGAAGATGCAAATAAATACAATCAGAAATGAAAGGGGGGAAGTTACAAATGACCCCACAGAAATAAAAAGAACTATCAGAGGATATTATGAGAAATTATATGCCAACAAACTAGATAACCTCGATGAAATGGACAAATTCCTAGAAATGCACAACCAACCTACACTGATGCTACAAGAAATACAAGAACTTAACAAGCCAATCACATTTAAGGAGATTGAATCCGTCATCAAAAATCTCCAAAAAAGAAAAGTCCAGGACCAGATGGCTTCACAGGTGAATTCTACCAAGCATTTTGAAGAGAATTAATACCAATCCTGTTTAAACTCTTCCAAAAATTGAAGGGGAGGGAAAATTACCCAACACATTTTATAAAGCCAACATCACCTTAATCTTTATCTGGCTTTGGGCAGAAAAAGATTCTACAAGAAAAGAAAATTACAGACCAATCTCTCTAATGAACATAGAAGCAAAAATTCTCAACAAAATACTTGCAAATCGAATGGGGAAAGGTTGAAAGCTTTCCCTCTAAGATCAGGAACAAGACAAGGATGCCCACTGTCACCACTGTTATTCAACATTGCACTAGAAGTTCTAGCTAGAGAAATTAGACAAGAAAAAAAATTAAAGGCATCCAAAAGGAAAAGAGGAAGTAAAACTCTCACTGTTTGCGATGACATGATCCTGTACTTAGAAAATCTTGAAGTATCCATGACAAAGCTACTTGGACTAATAAATGAATTCTGCAAAGTGGCAGGATACAAGATCAACACACAAAAATCAGTAATGGTTTTTTTTTGTTTTGTTTTGTTTTTTAAAGATTTTTATTTATTTATTCATTTATCCCCCCCTTGCTGCTTGCGCTCGCTGGGTCAGCTAACCACGCCGTGCGGGCGGTCTTACCTTCACCAGGAGGCCCCGGGAACCGAACCTGGGGCCTCCCATATGGTAAACGGGAGCCCTACTGATTGAGCCACAGCCGCTTCCCAGTAATGCTTTTGTATACTAATACTGAACAACCTGAGGAGGATATCAGGGGAAAAATTCCATTTTCAATAGCAACAAAAAGACTCAAATACCTAGGAGTTAATTTAACCAAAGAAGTACAGGACCTATATGCAGAAAACTACAAAACAATGCTAAAAGAAATTTAAAACGACCTAAACAAATGGAAAGACATTCCATGTTCATCGATTAGAAGAATAAATATTGTGAAGAAGTCAATCTTCCCCAAACTGATTTGTAGATTCAGTGCAATACCAATCAAAATCCCAACAGCTTACTTTACAGAATTAGAGAAGGCAATTACCAAATTCATCTGGAAGGGTAAGTGCACCCGAATAGCCAAAAGCATTCTAAAAAAGAAGAGCGATGTCGGAGGAATATCACTGACTGACCTTGAAACATATTACAAAGCTACAGTGGTCAAAACAGCATGGCATTGGCATAAAGACAGACGCATCGATCAGTGGATCAGAATTGAGAACCCAGAAATAAACCCTCACCTATACAGTCAACTGGGTTTTTTTTTTTTTTAAAGATTTTATTTATTTATTAATTTATCCCCCCCTTGCTGCTTGTGCTCGCTGGGTCAGCTAACCCCGTGCGGGCGGGCTTGCCTTCACCAGGAGGCCCTGGGAACCGAACCCGGGGCCTCCCATATGGTAAACGGGAGCCCTACTGATTGAGCCACAGCCGCTTCCCTCAACTGGGTTTTGACAAACCTACCAAGTCCATGCTAATGGGAAAAAACAGTCTCTTTAACAAATGGTGTTAGGAAAACTGGATATCTATAACCAAAAGAATGAAAGAAGAGACCTATCTCACCCCCTATACAAGAATCATCTCAAAATGGATCAAAGATCTAAATATAAAAGCCAGGACCATGAAACTACTAGAAGAAAACATACGGAAACATCTTCAAGACCTTGTAGTAGGTGGTGTTTCTTGGACCGTACACCCAAAGCACAATTAACAAAAGAAAAAATAGATAAATGGGACCTCCTCAAAATTCAACACTTTTGCACCTCACAGGACTTTGTCAGAAGGGTGAAAAGGCAGCCAACTCAATGGGAAAAAATATTTGGAAATCACATATATGATAAGGGTTTAATATCCAGGATATATAAAGAGATGTTACAACTCAACAATAAAAAGATAAA
The DNA here is from genome assembly GCA_026826555.1 of Tolypeutes matacus. NCBI lineage: Eukaryota > Metazoa > Chordata > Mammalia > Cingulata > Chlamyphoridae > Tolypeutes > Tolypeutes matacus. The sequence continues at coordinate 49,030,565 of JAKSZT010054030.1, forward strand.
CGACCAATTAAAAAATGGGCGAAAGACTTGAATAGACCTTTCTCCAAAGAAGAAATACAAATGGCAAAAAAACACTTGAAGATATGCTCAACATCACTCATGATTAGGGAAATGCAAATCAAAACTACAATGAGATATCATTTCACATCTATCAGAATAGCCAGTATTAAAAAGACAGAGAACTACAAGTGTTGGAGAGGCTGTGGAGAGATAGGAACACTTCTTCACTGTTGGTGGGAATGCAGGATGGTACAGCCACTATGGAGGACTGTTTGGCAGTTCCTAAAGAAGTTTAATATAGACTTGCCACGTGACCCTGCAATACCACTACTGGGTCTATACCCAGAAGAGCTGAGAGCAGTGACACGAACAGACATCTGCACACTGATGTTCATAGCAACATTATTCACCATTGCCAAATGTTGGAAACAACCCAGATGTCCATCAACAGACAAATGGATAAACAAACTGTGGTCTATTCACACAATGGAATATTATGCAGCTGTAAGAAGAAATGAAGTCATAAAACATATGACAATATGGATGAACCTGGAGGACATTATGTTGAGCGAAGCAAGCCAGACACAAAAGGACAAACAGTGTATGAATGTGTTACTATGAACCAAATATATTGTGTACCATATTGTTTTATTCAAAAATTTTTTTATATGTATCCAGTACATTTAATTAAGAAATGCATATATTTATTCATCTGTGTTTACTTGTTAGTTTTTGTTTGTTTGTTTGTTTGTTTCTGTGTCCATTCGCTGGGCAACTCTCTGTGTCCATTTTCTGCCCTCTCTCCTCATCCTTCTCCTCCTGTCTTCATCCTTGGAATCTCTGATGTAGGAGAGAGGCATCCTGCCCGCGCCACCTTAGTTGCTGGTTTTTCGGTGCGTCTCATCTTGCCTCTCCCTTGTGTCACTCTTCTATTATGTCATCATCTTGCTGTGTGGCTCGCGGGACCTGGTGGTGCGCCCGTGCACGGGGCCTGGCGGCCCACGTACCTTCTATATATATTTTAAATTTTTACCAGGAGGTCCCGGGGAGCGAACCCAGGTCCTTCCATATGGGAGATGGACGCCCAACCACCCGAGCCACAGCTGTCCCCCTGCTATATCTCTTATGGTTGACCAGAAATACCTAGAGTAAGTCTTTTCCCACACAGGATGGTCAAATAACAAATCAGGCTTAGTTTATCCCCAGCATTCTAAAAACCAGACCTAGGGAAAAAAATTAGGTCTGGGACACATGCCTGGTTTCTAATGTAGCGAATGTTTAGCCCACCCTGATTATCACAAAATCAGGACAGCGAGAATATTCGCATTACTTGTTAGTTTATTTTTTTATTTTTTTTATTTATTCATTTATCCTCCCCCCCCCGCTGCCTGTGCTTGCTGGGTCAGCCAACCACGCCGTGCGGGCGGGCCCGCCCCCACCAGGAGGCCCCGGGAACCGAACCCGGGGCCTCCCACATGGCAAACGGGAGCCCCACTGATTGAGCCACAGCCGCCTCCCGCTTGTTAGTTTTTAATTGTTTATATTTTCAATTATTAAATGTAGAAAAAAAAAAAAAGAGTATGCTATGCCAGTAGTTCTTAACTGGGGATCATTTTCTATTGCTATCCATCAGTTTTGCCTGTTCTAGAACTCCATGTAAATGGAGCCATAATGTTCTTTGGTGCATTGCTTCTTTCACACAAAATAATGCTTTTGAGATTCATCCATGTCTGATCCTTTTTTACTGGTGAATAGGGTGTTTTGTTGTGTGAATGTACCACAGTTTCTTTATCTACTCTCCTGCTGATGGACTTATGGCTTGTTCCTAGATTTTTACCACTATGAATAAAGCTGCTTAGGAAATTGCTTTTTTTTTAGGAAATACTGGGGATTGAACCCAGGACTTCATACATGGGACGCTGGCACTCAATCACTAAGCTATATCCACTCCCCAACACAAGTTAGCCTTTTCCTTTTTTTTTTTTTTTTTTGGAGGTACTGGGGATCAAACCCAGGACCTTGTCATGGGAAACAGGAGCTCAACCACTTGAGCTAAATCTGTTCCCCTGGAAATTCCTTTTTCTGTTTGTGTTTTAGCACTAGGGCAGGAAGAAATGATTCAACTTGAAAATCACGTGCCAAATGTGTTGATGAGTCGAGAAGGAGAGGAATGTGCATTGGGGACCCACCATCTTAATGGCCAATGGGTCACTAAGCTACACTAACATGCTTCCACTAAAGGGAAATAAGCTTCATTTTATGAAGCTTCTGGACTGGAGGAATGCAATGATTTACTCTGGTGGAATATTACTGTTGGATTCATTTCCATTCAAGGCTGATGAGAACTTGGCAAAAACATCTGGAGGTTCATCTCTGAGTTCAGTGTTTGTTTTAGTTGACTTGGCTTAGCTGTTACCACTTCTGTAACATTAACAAGTCATAGAGCCCATTATGGCTTGCAAGGGGCTTTACAGACCTATTTGTGAACTGCCACTACCGCTGCCTTTATCCAGGTCTTCATCCCTCCAGCAGGACATAGACACTATTGGTTACTGTCCAAAAGCCATAGCTACCCTTTTACTAGCACCCTTCCTTCCCCTAGGCAGAATCCTCATTTGTTTATTCATCCCAGGCTAGTCCCCATATGCAGGGAAGGGAACTCCCTCCCAAACCCCAGAGGATGAATGTGTATCCTGATGGTCTATACCCTTGCTGGTGACTGGATTAGGCAGGGCAAAGGACACACTTCAGGGCAATGAAATGTGAGGAACAGTCTGCGGGACAGCTTCTAGGAAAGTTTTGCTTGTTCTTAAAAAGGGCACATTAGAGGGAAGCGGCTGTGGCTCAATCAGTAGGGCTCCCGTTTACCAT